>DWNH01001124.1:0-12108 GCA_018249895.1 Tiana niger
AATAAATTCTATTTTGTATGGTTCCCCAGGAATTCGGTTCGGTTAGCAATAAGGAAGATAATGTACGCGCCGAGCAAGCAGGGCGAGCAGCCGTCAGTGGAGGTGTCCAAGGAGTTCATGATGAGCCCGAACAAACTGTACCTGGAGGCGTCCTTGGATAAGGTGACACAGATCATTATTATACAATTAATTTTTATAGGTGGTACGCTTCCGCCCGGGGAAGTACCAGCGCCACACCCAATTCTACCGTGAAGCAATTTGTTGTGAATCGGGACGAGGGTGTGGATGCTGGAGCTCAGAAAATAGGAGGCGATCATCTTAGTTCTCAGAAGTAGCATCGCATCTATTTACGATCTCGGGTAGGACTAAGGTACTGCCTAAAATTGCAAGTGGATGTCCATGCGTTGCAGTGACCAATTAACACCAGGTGGCCTGTACGCTCGTTTGCTACTTTTATTCAATAAAAAAAATCAGACATTCGAGAATATACTGAGTAATAATCATCATCATCAACCCGTCATAGTCCCACTGCTGGGCACGGGTCTCCTCTCGAATGAGAAGGATTTAGGCTACTATCCACCACGTTGGCCAAGTGCGGGTTGGACGAGCAATAATATCCTTACAAAATTGACCACTCCGTTTTACGCTTCAAACTCAGCTCCACAGCCTATAAAAATTGTATTATATTGTATTGTATTGTATAGTATAGTGTTGTAACATAATGTATGGTGTGCCAGGAGCTGTACCACCACGGCGAGAACATAGCGGTGAACGTGCACATAGCGAACAACTCGAACCGCTCCGTGAAGCGCATCAAGGTGTCCGTGCGCCAGTTCGCGGACATATGCCTCTTCTCCACTGCGCAGTACAAGTGCACCGTCGCCGAGGCGGAGAGCGAGTCAGTATTCTCTATTACTCTGTTTATATTTAAAGGAGGTTATAAGTTTAACATACATGACCTGCCTCGTGGTCTATGTGTGTGTGGTGAATGTGTGTTTTCTACTCGCCTGTGACGTCATACCACCTATCCGAGATCATTTGTTAGTTTCTTACGACGGAAATTAATATTGTATTACACAGTTTGAGATTGATCTGTTGTTATACGCAATCTGTAGATCGTTCTGTCATCCTACGGATCGGTCATTGGCACGCTATTACCATAAAATTGATTGAATTATCAATCTTGATAGCAAAAGTTGGATCCAAATAGATTATTAATTTCGGCCGTTAGTCGCGTCGGGACTCTCGTGTTATTTGTTTATTTACATACATAGGTACCGTTCCTTCTTTTGTTTATATAATGTAGTTTTTATTATGTTATTATGGAACAATGCTTTGTTACAGAACAAAGTAATTTTCTTACAATTGATATAGGTTGATTAAATTTTTTTTCTTCAAATCCGTCTTATGTTTATTCAACATACAAGGAAAGTTTAGGCCCAATAGATCTACCTCCCACACAATCGTAAGGTGCAATATATTTTGATAATCCATATTTCTGATTCAGGGAGCTGAGTACGTGGAAACAATTTACACTCCCCTTTATCGGATTGTTCAGTAAGAAAGTAGCTCTTAAGTCTCTGTAAGTAAGTGTTTGCGCGTGGCGGAGTGGCTCGTACGCATGATCCCTCAAGTTTTACTATATGTACCTCTCGACTGTGGTCCCCTGCAAATATATACATTACATAATGGCATACATAAAGTTTTGGAATTAACAATACCTATGCATTATTACATAATATAATCATGTTTTCGTGACTTTCGGTTTTTTTTCTTAAGTTATTAAAATTTAATTTAATTCTGTTTTTTGCGTCGTACTTTATGTACAGATTTGTTTTTTTTTTTAATTTTTGTTCATTTAGGCGACATGGTTGTGTATAATTAGGAAGATGTTTTTTGAATGAAAAATTATGTGCTGTTAACTTAAATATATACATGTTAAATATGTTATTTTATGATAAACTAATGTTATCTTATGGCATTCACACTAGAACAGTTTGATTTACGCCAAACCAACAGTTTATATGGCAAATTATTAAGAAGTGTTTAAGTCTGCAGTGTAAAGTTATATAGTGTTACATAATTATATGTATAGTACTTAACTATTATTTAATACTATATACATATGTTATATAGTGTTACATAATAGTTAAGAAGGGTATTTAGTCTACTTTGAAGGCTTAGTGCATATAATTAACAATGCCATCCGTATTCCAGAGAAGGGTGTCCGGTGGGCCCCGGGTTCACGCTGAGCAAGGTGTTCACGCTGACGCCGCTGCTGGCCAACAACAAGGACAAGTGGGGGCTCGCGCTCGACGGCCAGCTCAAGCACGAGGACACCAACCTCGCCTCCAGCACATTGTACGTATAACCTGCATTTATGTTTGTCGGTAGAAGGCGAATAGAATTACTTTAGTCCGTTACAAACATCGTTACATACATGTTTTGACCTGGATGTATACTCAACTTTTACTACTACTACAAAATTTTAATTTCTCGACGGTAAGACGCGGTACGTGAAGAACGAACGAGTTCTTAGCCCTTAGAACCGCTGGATTCTAAGGGCTAAGGAGTGCGGCCAACTAGGGGAGGCCTATTTCCAACAGTGGTCATGTGTAATTTTTTTCCTCATTCTGTTGCTATGACACAATACATGATCTTGTGACTATAAACATGTATGTACTTTACTGTAGAATTTATAATAATGTTTTTTTACAGAATACCGGATCCAACGCAACGTGAGAATTTAGGCATCATAGTACAATATAAAGTCAAAGTGAAACTGTGTCTCGGCCCGTTGGGAGGGTGAGTGCACTTTCCATCTCAACCTATTATATCTGCTAATAATATTCTTCAAATTTAAAATTAGTACAGCACTAGAAAATAATATATTTGTGGTAATTTATGTACTGAATCCTAGAGGAGATAGCAATTGTTAAAAGTAAGAATGAGTATGACTGTGAATCACATTTCGCCACTTGCAGAATTCCCTTGATCGCAGGAGTCTCGGTGCCATTTTGTGCAAAAAAGTCCACTAGCCTCTAAAAAACCAAAATTTCCATTAGTGGTGTATAACACAGGTCAAGCTCAACATCCAAAAGTTTAGACTTCAGAGCCTTTCAGTCCTAATTTAAGAACCTCCTCCTGTACACAACGAACAAATGAAAAAGTCATGACACTAACATGTAACAATATATTTTAAGGCTAGTACTAGAATTAATAACAGTCCAGGTGATTTACCTCTACATTTTTTTCGTAACCAAAAATGTGATAGCTTTTATATATGACTCTTACATTTTGAGACTAGCAACACATTTGGATTCAACCTCAGACTGAAATTCTGTACAGTTAGAGGTTGGGGCGACGTGTATATGTGTGTAATGTGTGTATACGTGCGACAGGGACCTGAGCGCGGAGCTGCCGTTCATTCTGATGCACCCCAAGCCCGAGGAGGAGCCGCCGCGCGCCGCGCCCGAGCCCGCGCCGCACATCGCGCACGACCTCATCCAGCTCGACCCGCACCCGTTAGTACACCACCATCACTGCCTTTTACTTACTACCTACTACCTCAGTGCCGGTACACTCGACAAGAACCCGTTACTACACAACCATCATTTTCTATAACCTACTACCTCAATACCGGTACAATCGACCCGCATTCATTGCTACACTGCCTTTACCTTTCTACCTGCCTACTACCTTACTACCTATACGCTCGACCCGCACCCGTTAGTACACGACCTTTACCTTACGGTCTACCTACTACCTTTACCTTTACTACACCTTACTATTACCTTATTGTGACTGCACGACGCATCTTTATACGCGTAACTCGTTACTAGTGGACACGAACCGCTTAACACCAGGTGGCCTGCGTGCTCGTTTGCTACTTTCCTATTGAATTGTACGATTCTTAAAAAAAATAGCAAACAGACGGGTGACTTCGTGTTTAGTAGTCACTGCAGCTTGTCTCGTCCATATCTATTACATCTGCAGCTATACTTATCTAGGTAATGTAATCTCCATAATTGCGTTGACATTCCTAAGAATGCAGAAATTTTATGATGTTTTTAATAATATTCTTATATATAATACTATATTACATTATTTATATTAATGTAATATAAATAATGTAAAAAAATTGGCTGAAAAATAGACTACTTCAGTTTACTTAATTTAACTAAGCCCAAAAAAACAAATTATTGATATTTTTGTTAGAACAGCAAATGTGGCATATTACTTATTACAAAAAATATTCATCAACTTCTCTATATTTCTCTGACAAAAAAAAACAATATCCATTAATAAGGTCTTTATTTTGTTTTATTTTTATATAATAATTCTAATAATAAATTTAAAATTACTTTCGTGATATTTAAAAATGTATTTATTTGGTATACTAATATTAAAAGTTGTATTGCGGCATTATAGTGAGGTTACTGGTGAGTTGGAAAATAATTTGCTCAGTTAACAACTTTTTTGCATACAAACTAGATATTCACAAATTAAATTTTTTGTGAATAGAGCAACAATCACATTTTTACATACAGTATTCACGATGCTGATTACTGAGCACATCACGAGCTGTTCTATATGACGCTATGTATTTTGTTTTCTATATATTATCTATTTTTATTTTATTTTATAAATACATATGTATGTATCACTATAAAATGTTTCTAATCATGTTACATTCCTCTTATGATTTTCATTGTAATATTGCAGAGATGAGAACGGGCAAGAACAAGACGACGATATAATATTTGAAGACTTTGCACGGCTGCGGTTAAAGGGCGCCGACGCGGATGCTTGAACGCATTGTCTGTCCGCGGAGCCACCGTGCGCTCCCGCCACTGCGCCGCGCCACGCGCCATGCGCTATACGCCACGCGTAATGCGCTATACGCTATACGCCACGCGTCATGCGCCATGCGTCATGCGTCACGCGCCATGCGCTATACGCCACGCGTCATGCGCTATGCGCTATACGCCACGCGTCATGCGCCATGCGCTATACGCCACGCGTCATGCGCCATGCGTCATGCGTCACGCGCCACACGCTACGCGTCCGCACTGCAGTCGGCAGCGGAACCTTCGCACAAAACACCCGTCGCCCCGCGACATCGACCCTGTACAGTGTAAATGACGGTTTGCCTGTCCAGCCTTCCAGAACTGCCGCGCTGGTCCCACCGTGACCGCCGCGGTGGTTCTCGAGGGCGGTCCGATTGAGCTTCATGCGCATCAATGCAACTTTTGATCGAGGGCGTGAAAGCGCACCGAAAAAATATTATATTAAGATTTTTAAAGTTCGAAGGAGCGAAACGTTAGCGTATATTGAAGAATTTTATAAAGTAATTGATGTATATTATATGTGGAAATTTATTTTAAATAGTAGTGTTATTGATCAAATATAAGAGTACAAGTTAGGTTTTTACTTAATTTTTAATGTATAGTTTATTTACGTCTTTCAATCGTTGGCCGTCGACTTGTTGCGTTAGATAGCGATCGATAGTACAATGTAATTTATGTTTGGTAATGTGCATTTAATAGAATAAAAGTGTTTTGTACCTCTGTACCTATGTAATGTAATTATTTTCTAAAAGTAGTGTTGTATGTATACTTCTTATTGTTGATGTTGGGGTTATGTGAAAATTGCATAATGCTGAGAAATAACACTGTGCTCGCTCAACAAAAAGCTGCTGTTAAAATAAAGAACTGATCAGAAGTACATTGCTAGTATTCATTATTAATCGTGTATCACTCTTTATACCCTTTACAGACTATCTTTATGATTAAAATAACAGTCCATGTGTGCTACACGAATCTAATTGCACTATGCCTATTGAATAGACTGCAGAAATACTAACATACAATACATACTCCTTTACATATACATTTCACATATTGCGCCCCTGATATAAATTAAATTTTTCATGTAATGTGTATATTATGCATTGAAAGGGTATCTAATCCAGGTATACATGTAATCAGACTAGTACCTATATACCACATTCAGCTATTTGATGTTTGTGGTGTTCCTGGTCATCAGGATCTATTCCGGGCTACGGCCGTAAAAATGAATTTATATCAATCATTTAGATATAATTAATAATGAATCTAAGAAGATTTTAATGTTCGTTGATGTGTTGCATAGTTATAAATTGATGTTTTGAACTATATTCAATAATCTGTGTTTGATGTTAATAGAGCACAAACTTTGTTAATTTAAGCTTCAAATTAATTTATACAACTATGGATTATTTAAAATATATTTTCAATTAAAATAGTGTATTAATAGTTCTACAGGCATAACAGAATTATTGGCAATGCAAGTATGTAACAACGTAACTTTTTTTAACAATTTCTTTATCAATATTTTTGGCAATGCAAGTATGTAACAACATAACTTTTTTTAACAATTTCTTTATCAATATTTACTAAAATATTAATCTCTTTTTGGATTTTTAATGTGTATATGAAAACTATTTTTGAAAAATAATTTAATTTTCATACTTGTAAGAGTATTAGGTTGACTCCGTCGTTGTACTGGGGTTAGTTAGCTGCCAAGCACAAATGCTGAAAGGCCAGTACACACTATATCTTATGAAGTGTTTAACGTGACTGTGTACATTACGTTACTGTACAGTAAATGTTAGTGTAATTTATGTGGCATATTTACTTGTAGTATAAGCTTTGTAATGCACAAAAATATTTTACTCTTAACACCTCGCTATATACTAAAACATGCCCTTTGCGTATTCTTGATGTCATCATCCATAAAGCCACTTTTACACACGTGTTTAAATAACAGTATTATTAAAGAAAATATAATGGTGATACAAAATTGTTGCTTTTACACATTTATGTCTTAATAAAAGTAATCAATAAAATAAGCGACAAAAATTAATTTAATAATTTTGGATTTGACTAAAAAGTTGTCTTTGAAATCGCCGTTGTCCTTGCGTAAATGCAGCCTATATTCTTGCAAAATTGTAACCTATTTTAAATTGTAAAGCATTAAAAAATATAATTTCATTTATGTAGAACAATTCCTTACGTAACATTATTTCTATTTACCATTAAACTTTAACATTTTCACATGTACCTAAACATCACTATTAACAATATATTTTATAAATAATTTATTGAGCATCCTAGCAATTTATTTTCAAATCAGGCAGGGAATCAATCAACTGTTATTATTAGTTTTGTTTCTTTAAATTATATATGTTTTATTTTTAATGTAGCGATAGACACTATAAAATGGAAATAAGGGATTTGTATAAATACATATAACAGATAAATAATAAGACAGGCTTGCTTTAAAATGTTATTGTACTGTAACTGATCCAAAGCTGGTCAAAATATAGATTATTGTTTTATAATACTGTAAAATTGTCTACTGACCTTTATAAAAATATTTATTTTCCCTTAATTCGTCATCATACGAATGTTAATAGGCTAGCAAATCAATTATCTTATTTATTAATATAACAAAAATTAAAAATGTATTGTAATTTATGTTGCAAATATATACCTACAGAATAATATGTCTATTCATTCACAACCACTTTGCAACAAATGAAATATTGGCAAATGTGCAAATCACGTTTTTTTAATTTTACATCGAATCTTTTTGATGTATACTTTTTTCAATAAATATGTAACCAATAAATTATTCGTATTTTTATTTTACAAATCCTCCACACAATTAAAATATAGTTATTAAAATTCAAATACATCGGGACTGGCTTCCTGGTAGGTTCTTCCCAATTCTCAACTTCACACTATGCGTGGAATCGAACAATTCGATGGATCCGGACACAACACTATGTACATTATGTAGGTACTTTCCATTAGAAAAACATCAAGGAAGTTGTTCCTTAGGGTTCTTGAAAGGTTTGAAAAATTTAATCAGTGCAGTGGCTTAAGAGCTAAACCTCTTATTTTTTTCTCATCTCATCTGTGAAGGGAAACATGCCAATAATAGCATTGACGACATGTATAGAGTACTGAAGTAGTAATTTTGTTACACAATATAACTTCAGTCTGTATGTAGACCTCAAGACGTTCGTTTGTTTTGTAAGTAATATATTTTCTACATATTAGGTACGGCACTAATCATCATAGTATAATGGTCGTGATTTATTGTAGTTAAAGCTAATGAGAGCTCTGTAAGTCTACTGAAACAATTCAATGAATCGTGTTTAATTAATCCAAATCTATAACATCAATTATCTATTCAAATATTTTGATGGTCGAGATCCGTTCGTTGCAAATACTTTTTTGCCAAGCCTACTTTATACGTAATTAAAAAGCAAATAAGCAGAAAAATATAAGAACCGAAATAAACAGTTTTTTTAACACATTTTAGATTACATTTTCAAATGTTATGGCTGTATTATGTGCATTATGTTTGCCGTTAACTTATTATAGGAATGTTTACGTCATCATAAATGATTGTCTATGTCAAAAATATCAAACATTTGTAACTTTCAGGTTATGTTATGTTATTATTTAAATAGTTTTCGTGTATTATCTAGTGGTATTTTATTAAGAAGTTTGTTTGTTATATTTAATTGAAAAAGTACAATTAAAACATGGTGATTACGGTGTTAAAAGAACTAATATTTATGAACTAACGATGAATCCATTGGAAACCAATTAGTACTTTAAAATAAATATTAATAAGTAATAAAAATTAAACTAAGGCCAGTTAACTAACCTCAACTTTCTTGAAGTAACCAGAATGAGTGGTCGTGGTTTATCAAAGAAGGAGCTTGATGAGCTTCGTAAAAAAGAAGAGGAGGAAGCAGCAGCTCACGTAAGTTTACCATAATATTTTTGGCCGGTTAACTTTTAGAGGACAATACTATTTATTAAGTATTACAAAGTTCAGTTCAATGTAGTTAAGATTTTTGTTTTTCCCTGTAGTCGCTACTATACGTGTTTATAGGAAAGAAGTAGCAAACAAACTTGCAGGCAACTTGGTGTTAAGTGGTTTATGCAAGCCGTCGACATCCATATTGAATTTCAGAAAGCACAACAGTCCTACCTGACGTCCTATAAGGTATGTTGCTACTCCTGAGGACAACGATGGTCGCCTTGTCGCCGTGTCCTCTGAAAACGACAACCTTCTACCAAAGCACAGTACATTGCTTCATGTAGAAATGTTTGCAGTGGAGGTATCACCCTTGCCGCTCTGTTTGTGTGTACCAGTTATTTTGAAGAGGTATTATTGGTTATAAATAATATTATACGTAAAGATACATTTTATCATTTAATATTAAGTTTCATTTCTTTCAATGCTCTGTGTACCAACTTGTTTATAATATGGCTGCCTTGATTCTAGATTTTTTTTGTGAAGGGAGCCTAAGTATAAGTAATGTTGAACTCTATTTTATCTAACATTTTTTTCATATTTCAGGTGTTTAAAGAATTTGTGGAGACCTTTCAGGAGGTGCCAAGTACAACATCTAAAATCTGGGTCAAAGCCGGCACCTACGATGCTGGAGCCAGAAGTAAGTGAAGACTTTCTCTTACACCTAAAGATTTGAATTGTGTCATATGTGTCTTTAGAATCACAACTGCTTCTGAAATGTTGCTAGTAGTAATTTTGTTTTTAATTTGCCACCTATATAGCATAACTTACTTTGATTTGATTTAACTCTAAGACAGAAAGTTTTAAACAGTAAATGCTATGCTTTATTATTATTATTGTTATTTACATGTATCAGCTTTTGTAGGAAAAATAACCTATATCAGGTTTTCTAAATCTATATTATACAGAATGAAATATTCAAACAAAAAATTTGCTTATTGAAATATACACTACCCAGTGATATGCTAGGTAAATATGAGGAGTGTGTTTTGTCTATAGAGTGTTGTTATTTAGAAATTTATATTATGAATAGCTTTGTAAATATAATACATACTTGTAACAAAATGTAACCAGGCCAAGGAACATAATATTTGAATGTTTTCAACAGAGGAAGATGTATCAGAGCGTGGCAAGCTGTACAAACCAGTCTCCCGCTTGGACGACAAGCAGAGATCCACTGAGGCGGATGTAGTGCGTAGTCTGTCACAGAGATCTGAACCACCAAGCAGGCAGCGCGGAAAACCATCTAAGGACAAGAAGAAGAGTAACTTGGAGCTGTTTAAAGAAGAGCTGAGACAGTTAGTACTTTCTATGTTTTTGTTTGTATTTTACTATGGCCAATGTATGACTGCAATTGTCTTTGGACCAAAGAAAGGCTGAAGTACACATTAATAATCAAAACCAATGCTCTAACAACATTGGACAACTAAAAGAGCTCTCCAAAGCCGACAACGCATTGGCGACTCCTCTGGTGTTGCTCGTGCCCATAGGCGACGGTGATCACTAACCATTAGGTGAACCGTTTGCCTGATTGCTGAGCTTCGCTCATAAAAAAAAGTATAAAACCAAATAATGGCTTTTAAATTGCACTAACTATACACAGATGTGCCCAATTCTACTTTCTATTATTTCTAATGAAGTGCTAAGACCTTTGCATTCTACCATTCTCTTTTAGAATTCAAGAAGAGCGTTCAGAACGTCATAAGTACAAGAATGTGTTACGGGACCGCGGCACCATCGGAACGGAGCCTGCAATCGACGCGATCCCCGACGTTGGTTCCTATGACACCGGCGATCCTAACACCACCAATTTGTATCTGGGAAATCTTAACCCAAAGGTAATTAAGTTGCAAGAATTGGTTCACTTAAGATATTGACGAAGTAGTGTTACCACATCATTATCACCGCCAGCTTTAGATCTAATAGAACAATATACACCATACGATCACACTACTTTTTAGAAGCTTTTATTATTATTTATATACATTATTTAATCTTTTAGATAACAGAACAGCAGCTGATGGAGATCTTCGGGCGGTACGGGCCGCTGGCCAGCATTAAGATAATGTGGCCGCGCTCGGACGAGGAGAAAGCTCGCGGGCGCAACTGCGGCTTCGTCGCCTTCATGTCGCGCAAGGACGGCGAGAGGGCGCTCAGGTGTATTAATGGTAACTTTATTGTTATGTTATACATTGTCGTCTTGCATTTTAGAGTGAAATCATACTTTAATGCTAATGAATACTTGATAGTGAGAACATGCACAAATGAAGCTAACAGTTCTGATAACAACATTTCTCTTTGTAAATTTTAAATAATAATAATAACAAATCTTTATTTCAACCATTTGTGGGTCATAGGAATACAATATAATAACTTACTCATGTTAAATTTACAATAAAATAGAATTGAAACTAAAATTAGAATTAAAATAAGAATTAGAATAAAATAAATTAAATTAAAAAGCCTATTTAACATTAAAAAGGCGTGCCCGAGAATGCATGTGGCACGCATTCCAGTGCCGTACTACTGATCAATCCATTCTGTAAAAAACAGCGTGACCTTTCTTATTGGCGCCTAGTTCCGTTCCGATTGATGCATAGTCCTTTATTCTAAAGGTTTTTCTTGAAAATTGTTGTAGGTAAGGAGATAATGAATTACGAGATGAAACTGGGTTGGGGTAAAGCAGTGGTAATCCCACCGGTGCCGATCTACATCCCGCCCGTCCTGCAGCAGCCCAGCAAGCCGCCGCCGCCCTCCGGCTTGCCCTTCAACGCGCAGCCGCCCAAACACCTCGCCAATAAGGTAACTAGGCCTTGACTTACGACCATTTACTATTTTTATAGTATAATACTTATTCTATAGTATAATGCTTTAAGCATTAAGCCCGCCTTTTGTTCCATTTATAAGGTGCAAAGAAGTATAAATAAATAAATAAATTCCTTTATTGTCTGTTAAGGTGAAGTATAAAAATGTGGAGTTTGTACGATATCAAAGAATTTTTGCCTAAATTCAAGACAACTTTCACTCCCTATGGCCTTGTTCTAGACTTACGAGCACTCTACATTTACTATTTTAATGGTATAGTTCCTTTTTTATTGTTTGATACGCGGTGAAGTATAAAAAATGTGGAGTTTGTACGATATCAAAGAAATTTTGCCTAAATTCAAGACAACTTTCACTCCCTATGGCCTTGTTCTAGACTTACGAGCACTCTACATTTACTATTTT
>DWNH01001125.1:0-12106 GCA_018249895.1 Tiana niger
CATGGTACCCACGACACAAGATCCTAGAATCTTAGTGTGGGGCTATGAGTGTGAAGCGTTATTTTATTTTATTTTTTATTTTTTTATTTTTATTAATTGCCAACGGTAATCCCCTCGTCAATCCTTTATTCTCTGCGTAGCAGGCGTTGCGGATAACTGCATGTTCTTGAGTTTTTACAGTATTTCCCAATAATAGTACTGACTATGAAATTAGTATAAACTAAGTAATTGTCTTTTCATGGCATATGAACAATAAATGGTTAAGCAAATGCTGACCAAACTGAAATCGTAAGGGAAGTCCAATATGTCCATAATATGGACATCGTTGAACTCGTTTAATAAAGAAGAGACAATTGCGATTGGTTGAGTAAAGGGTGGCTTAAAATTGTCTAGAGGAACGTACCACGTTCATTACATTTCCAAGTTCAATTAGCCAATTTATGAAATGGAAATGTTATGACAATAATTTCTTAAATAATAAATTTGATCTAAACAATTTTAAGAAGACAATAATACAAACAATATAAAAGATCAAACCAACGAGTTTACTAGCTTGCCGGGCCGTCTCTGCAGCCTATCGATAGACCTCTACCTCACATCAATTTTCTCAATCGCGTTAATTCTATCACCTAATTATTTCGAATACACTTCTTAATAGTTACAAACACTACAACGAGTTTACAATTATGTTGCACTTAATCCTGAACATCATAAACAGCTGCATAGCTTTCATTTGAAACCAATTTCGTTGTGAGCAGATAGCCGCTATAAATAATACAACTAATTAAAATTTAATTATATTCTGTTATTAAAACAATAAAATTAGTTTGAACTGGTCTGATCTTGGTCGCCTTTCAAATCTCATGATTAACGGCCGAATTACTGTCACGATTGCTATGAAAGTTGGGTTGCGAATTTTGTTCAGCTATACGACTACACTTTTAGATTATAACAGCCAAGGTAAATGGGGGCATGCAATTTGAAGGCCGTCATTCAAACTCAGCCAGTGCGCAACTTCTTTAGAAACATTTTTAAAAATCCCAAAAGTTTATATGTAATTACTGTCTACTTTATTTCCGCTTTTTATATAGGAAGGAAATAGCAAACGAGAATTCCGGTTACTAAGAGGTTTTTTAACCCATTGATATCCATATTTAATCCTAGGTAGTACCGTATTCTTACTCGAAATAGCATTCAGATGCATTTCAACTTCTGAGTGCTGAGAGGGTCGCCTCGTATTTAGTTTCCTCCAGCAACTATACTGTTCTTCTTTGGTAGGTGGTAGGCCGCCGCCCGGGGAAGTACCACAGCCAAATACAAATCTACCGTAAAGCAATTTATTGTTTCGGAAGAATTCACTAAATCCGAGGCTATCATATTATTCCTCAGAAGTAGCAACGCATCTGTTTGGGATTTCAGATAGGACTTAGAGGTACTGAAGGCCTGAAGTTGCATACGGATATCCATGGTTTTATTCAAACCGTACTAATTCTATTTCTTTTTATTCTAATATAAAAAATGAAACCAACTTCAAATAAGAATACGTAATTACAGATGCTGACAGAAGAAATGCATTGTTGTAGGCATATGTATAATTTTTATATTTACGTTAAGTAGTGTCGATTGAAAATAAAACAAAGAATCATTAAAATCGTCCGAGGCCTTAAGAAGTTTCCGCTGAAGACGCATAAAAAAAGACAGACGACGCCAGATTTAGACGAATTAATAACCTTCTTTTTTTAAACGATTAAAAGCAAGTTCAGTATCGTTATGCCTGGGATTTCGGGCCAAAGTAATTGAAACTTTAACCGGAACGGAGCTCGAAGTAAAAACCCAAAATTCTATCTATGTCTCGTACTTTTAACAACACACTTCAAATGATATAAGAAAAGGCTTTTTGTCCCATTTTTCTGTTTTATTAATACGAATTTAAGCTACGTTACAAATTTCAAGTATCTAAATCATCGAGGAGAGTCCAAGGAGGAAAATAAGAATAATATGGTGAGATATTTAAACCTAAATTTCGTGTTGCGATAGGTGGTCGATCGTAACTAGTATTTACTAGTATAATGAAGTTTATAAACCATACAATAAAGCATAATGAACGGTACGTTTGTGATATGTCATGTATATATATATTATGATAGGTCATAGTTAAACCAAAAACGAGCATATTTTTTTTTATTGAATGAAAGTAGCAAACGAGCGCGCAGGCAACCTGACCAACTCTACCGGAGTTGTCCACACCCTCTGTCCGAAACACAATAAATTGCTTCACAGTGGATATGGGCGTGGCGGTGGTACTTCCCCGGGCGACAATCTATCACATATCTTTTGAAAATGAAGTTTTTCTGCAACCCTCATACTAAATATCGAACACCAAGATAAGAGTACAAGGAAAGCAGTTGGCGCGCGGCCGCATTAATTTTATTAACGCCGAAGAGATTTAATTGCTCCTCCATTGATAGCATTAATACGAATCTGTGATGTAAGTTTATTTATTGTTATTGCCGATTGGACAACGGTAGAAAGTGTTCCGTTTGTTGTGTATTGTGAACGGTAATAATGTGTATTGTTGGTTGTAATCGCGTTACGTGGTTTTCGTTTCCGTATTTTTTTACTGTGATAAAATATTTGTAAGAAATACGGAACCAGTATTAGATACGAATTTTTTCATTGAATAAAAGTAGCAAACGAGCTTGCCCCACCTGGTGTTAAGTGGTCACTGCAACACATGGATTCGGTCCAACCTGAGATCGCAAACAGATGCGTTGCCACTTCTGAGGACTAAGATGATTGGCTCGTATTAAGTGAACTCCGGCAACCACACCCTTCTTTCGAAACGCAATAAATTGCTTTACTGTAGATTTTGGTATTGAGGTGGTACTACCCTGGGCGGCGGTCTACCACCTACCAAATAGTATGAGATCTTATAATTTTTGAAAATCTTGTTTACGAGATGACCGCTAATATCGTTCTGTCGGTCCCGTCGCGCTTCTCTGTGGGATATAGAAAAGTTAGTGGCCAATATTTTCTGTGAGTTTAAAAAAACTTATTTCATATCATGAAAT
This sequence comes from Tiana niger, assembly GCA_018249895.1. NCBI lineage: Eukaryota > Metazoa > Arthropoda > Insecta > Lepidoptera > Hesperiidae > Tiana > Tiana niger. Next base: position 3,072 of record DWNH01001125.1, read on the forward strand.
CGTGGTTTCAAAAATAAATAACATTGAAGATAACTAGCTGATCTTGAATATTGATATAATTAAAAGGCGCGCAGCCTTAACTTAAGTGGTCTTAAAGTAACCACGGTAATTGCACGCTAATAAAAATTTGTTTAATGTTTTACAATCAATACAATGTATGGTCACGAATTTCACGTTTAATTTTAAAATACAAATGAAAATTTAATATTAAAACTCTGCGGTACGTATGTACGTTGCATAAAAAAATAATTGTTTCTTTTTTGTAGACAACCTGATTATTTAAGCACTCGTTAAATACTGATGATGTGATTGACTGACGTTTTGGTCAAGTGGTTAGTGACCCTGACTGCTAAGCTGGAGGTTGTGAGTTCGATTCCGAACCAGGACATGTTTGAGATGAGCACAAATGATCGTTTTATGTGTCGGTCTAAAGTTATCTATGTAAGTATGTGTTTAAAAATATTTATGTATGGTTATAAGTTGTCTGATCAGGATAGTATAAGCTTCGGCCTACTCAAGATTAGGATCAAATAAAGTTAGTTCCTCGCATTGGAGTAATTCTTAAAATCTAAGAAAATTGTCTATTCGCGACAAAATTACTCAACAAATAATTGAGATTATATGTACGTGGAGTTTTCAATTCAACTTTTTACCTTCATTATAATATCAAAGATAAGCATCTCAATTTTATTTATTAACATATACTTAAATACATTTCTTAATTCTTCGTACCTCCATAGACAATGATTTCAAAACCACAAGGTGGTCTTGAAAACGACGTCAGTTTCGTACTTTCATATCATTATGGAAGACCTTGCAGTACCTACTAATTTTCTAAACTGGCACACGCGTCAGGGTAATTTCCAAATTGTAATAATAACATATGAGTGTAATAACAGACTAAGGTCCGTCTGAATTGACACGAACTTCTTAGTTCGATAGTGGGTTTAGTTTTGGAGAACAATGATTCAACAATTAGATAAATAAAACTTTATTATTCGAACTACATTCATTTTTTAAAATTAAATATCTAACAAATGAGCATGTGGTTCACCAGATGTTAATTGGTTACTGTTGCTTGGATTATATCAAGATCAAACCTCAAGTAGTAAGTACTAATGTCCTACCTATTAAAATCGTCGTCTCAAATTTAACTCATTTCAGTTTTAAACACAATATTATTGCTTCACGGTAGAAATGGATGAGGCGTTGAGCAAAGGGTACCTACCACCCGTTAAACTATATATAATTAATTGCTCTCTTAATTTCGCTGACTAGATTAATATAAATTTAATATATGTAAGAAATTATAACTACACAAAGTCTCTTACTTCAGTATACAGTACTGCACAAGTCTGTTTACTGTGGTAGAAAAAGTATTAGTATACAAGTCCGCTTACTGCTTTAGTTGCTGAAAGGATGTCAAAAGAGATCTTGATAAGCTGCCTGTTCGCGGAGTACAATGCGAAATCGCCCTTTAAACACGCAACACTCATTATTTCCCAATTAAACGTTTCCGAACAAACGGGAGGCAATCAGGGTGTCGAAACTAAGCGAAGGTGCCCTTTGGGATATCGCGAAACTGGTTTCGAAAGTTTGTTTTTGTTTCGTTTTAGAATTTAAAGAAATTTAGTACGAACACAAGAATTGCTCCAGGAAATGTCAATGATTAAAATACAAAAGATTTTTTTGAATAGAATTAAGAATAATTAGACGACAGGTAACAAACAGTTAAGAATAAATTCTCAGTCATACTTGTTCCGCTTAACGCTAAATAATACGGAAAAAAATTACTAAACGTCTAGTTTTCAAAGACCCATCAATCAAAATTATTCAGCGCGCGGAATCGACGTATGCCATTCGCTGACATGAATTCATTCACAGTTCCAAATGTTCGACCGAGTGTACCAATGAACAACAGTGAACCTTATGCCCTTGTAATAATTGTCTGTGGTTGATGGTTAAACGCGCTGCAGACTATCAAAATAAGTCGTTTTGTAATTAACCGACTGTGACCGCGACGGACAGGCGAGCATCATCGTAAATTACTCAATGTGACCAACAATGGTTCGGGCTGTTCGTAAATAATAAATAATGCTCGAGCTTTCTACGCCACAGTTCGGCGAGACCATCTATCATTAGCGGTATACATTAGTAGGTAAGCTTCGTGCAACGATTCCTCACTTTCACTGATATATTCAGTTCCAATTATGCAATTTGTTGGGAACAACGGCGACTGTTGCGTCAGGAATCGTGTCTTCCGATGATCGACTGGTGGGACTTTAATTTGAAGCACTTCTAACCAGACTGCAGATTCTCGTAATGATTAGCAGAGTCTTTGGAAAGAATAGAGGCATTTTGCAAAAGTCACGTTTTCGTTCTAACTTGCAGCAACATTCTCTTAGATTACTCTCTAACATCCTTATCGGGAGTATATCAGGTGTGTAACGCGTTTGAAACTGTTGTTACCATTATATCATGTCATGCACTCCTACATTGGAATTGTTGTATCAATATTAAATCCATAAACTAAACGTGAGAACGGCTCCTACAATTGGCGCTACAATCTGTATAACGGAATATAAAATCTTACAGCACTGTTTCTGTCATGTTACAATGTTAGTTACACCGGCCGGCCTGTTTTATATCGATGTCAACTTTGCTAGTTGTTCGAGGTGATACATTTGCGTCTCGGCACGTGATTCATGCGACCCAGACTTCGTCCGAGGATGAAAGTTGAACGAAGGCGCCTGTTCCGATCGCTGAGTACGGGTTGTAAGTCGGTGTGTGGTCCGATCGGTGCTAATTACTTCTCGTGTTCGGTCAGTGTCAGGGCGATCGCGGTGCTGATTTGGGCATGGGGCTAGCCGGCCCCACACGGCACTGCAGATCACAATCGCCAACCGATTGGGAAACGAGACCAATTAAGGGAAATTGTCGAATGCTCGTTCAGTGATTTATGGTCCGCAACGATTTTTATTGTGGCAATTAGCAATGACTTGTCAGCTAGGCGAGTCTCTTAATGTCTTCTGCCCAGGTGGTTTTTGTTTTTTGCATGTAACCATTAAACGGTAGCGAGATTTTATTGTATCATTTCTTGTAATTGAGGTTCCTTAATTTATACGTTTGTTATTTGTGGTTAAATCTTAAGTATGCGCATATATATGTATATGTATTATGAAGATCTTTTTTTATGTTTCTTCACAGTAAAACCTTAGGCAAATGGATAACATTTGATAATTATTTAAATACTTAATTAAATCAGCAATCAAAACAAACTTAAGCAATTCAGGTTCTGTTAAATATCAATTTCAAAGTACGAGATACACGGAATAACTTTTTTTTATCAAAACTATTAATAAAAATCTGCATAGAATTGAGGAAAACCACGACACAGAGAGATCATAATTCTATTCTTATTATTTATTATACTCGCAACATAGTAACAATATTAGAATATAATATATGTATGTAGTGCTTAGTGAAACGATATCTAAGCTAAGTTACATCTACACATCTTGCGAACTGTTATGACCCTAATAGGTCTCGGGATACACAAATAGACTATGCAGTGACACGTAATAATTGGTTTCTATCACTTTCCAGTAAACTAAACATGCAGGGACTTCATGAATTGTTTTAACAAAAAGTAACTAACACATTAAACATTGTTCTTAGTGGCACGATAAATATCTTTAATTTTTCTTAATTCATTGCATAGTAATCTGAATTATTGCATAGTAGCGCCTTAATACAATTTACCTTTATATCCGAAGCAATTTCATTTATTTACGGTTACGATATAGCATTAAATGTATAGTGCAACCAATGTTGTGGTCTATAGCTTGTAAACTTTTCGATATCAAATATGAGCCTGCGTCTAGCAGTAACTCTCTAAGTACACAAATGTATATGTAAAATTATATGTATATTAACGTAAAAAAAATCAAAATAGATGAATATAAATTTTAGATTAACAAATCTGCCAATTAACACAAAAACGCAAGCATTATCTGCAAAGATAGTCGCAGCGATCCAGCAGCAACATCCAGTTGGCATATCACGCGACCCGGAGCGTGCGCGCTTATCGCTCCAGGGGTATCGCTAATAAACCAAATGGCAAAAGCCATCGTTTGATCCACAGCTTCAATTCAGGTAGCAATCGCGCCAATTTATTCAGGAAGCATTTCTAAGTGCTTTTGTAACCATACGCCAGCAATCCATACGATATCCTTTACCGTCCAATCTAGTCGTGTTCTTGTTTCCAAAAAAATCGACAAACAAGTTCGCCTGTTTCATGAATCAAGGCGATTATAATGAATTAAAAATTTATTCTCAATTGGATACCGGGCAAGTCATTTATTTTCGTTGTTATTTCACATTAAACAGTAGCTTTCAATGTCGCATGGACTTGATATTGATCTGATCTCGATCGCCTTCGAGAGTAACTCCACTAATTGGATCATACTAATAGTGCCCCGGCTCCCCTTCATTGCGAATCTCTTGACTACCAGTGATAGATTAAGTAGGCCAACGAATGATTATACCTTTCCTAAGATATAGCGATTTATTGCTCTGAGAAAATTATTTCTCGAGCGGTTACAAGTATATTGATTAGAATTTATTACTCGTCTTCTCTGATCAATCTGATATTTGCATATAACTTAGTGCGTGAGACTTATTGACTATCTTAGCAATAGGTAGATTAAGGAAAAATTATTGTTGCCAGTAGGTACTCATTTTTAATCAAGAACCCTACTGAATATTCCCACCGCAGTCGAGCATCGTAAGACTTTTTCAACGAATCGTTCCAATAATCGAGACTGAATTCCATCTACCTATAAGGCATTGGAGAGTACGTTGCGTAGTTAAGTTATTATATAGTTATTGTATAAGTCGCCTTTAAAACGGCAATTGTAAATAATTAAATGGGACCTTATTTCCATTTAATGACTGCATAGTACAGTAGTACAAACTGTCGACTCGTCGCCACCCAATATGGTATCGGATTGGCACATTGTGAAACGAAATTTCACTGATATTCCGAGTATGCGCATACGTTGGTCACGAAAAAATAACAAAGTTTTTGTTTGTATTCACACCATGCGAAAATCGACCCTAGTTTATCCTATTAAAGCAGAGATTACATTCGGCGATATTCCATTTCCATTTTCCTCTTGCGAGCCATTGGTAAAGAATTTCGATCACTTTTTTTGCATCGTGACATTCTGATACATAGTTTTGGACATTTACGTTTTATATTTACGATTGATTCTTTTCCATGTACTAGCCTTGTGAAAGCTGTTGTTGGAGTTCGAATTATAAGCATTGTATGGCCATCAAATATCTAAATAATAATAAGGATTATATCCATAGTTATTTTGTTAAAATTGAGAATATTATTTTTATTACAGTTTACATCCAGCTTAGCAGCTCTAATCATATGATAATTGACTAAATTGTTATAATGTTATCATGTTACCGTTATCAAAATTCAATCCTGGACCTGTTTCAAACGTGTATGACATTTATTCCTTAAATCTATTTGCAGTTTTTCCCAATGCCAGACATTACTTTGCTCATTTGACCAAAACATGATTTCAAAAATTATATTACGGATGTGAGCATGGGTAGGTATATATAAATATACACATGAAAATATCCATGACTCACATTGGACGTCATATTCCAGGAACAATAATAAATTATTTTACAAAAGCTCGTTCAATAGCCACCACTTGAGGCTTAAGATTTATATCTCGTATGAGTTACTTCATCACGAGCTCGTATTCATTGTTTAAAACAGTTTATTCATGAACAACATAATCACTTGGACCTTGATCTTTTATTCTACCCTGATTTTTGTCGATACTTATTTTACCGGCTTAAGGTATTCGTCTTACAACCATAAAGCGACGATCAAAAAATACATAAATAATATCTTTCTATTCTAATATATTTTCTAAACTAACCGTATAAATAAATGTTTTTTTTTTACTTTCAAATCCAATTAAACTTACTGTTTTAAATAAAATTCATTTAATTCAATATAATATTATATTTTATTGTGTTGATATTATATCAAGTAACGCTAAGTGGTTTATTATATTTTTTAAGTAGAATCATCTCTGATGTAAAAAAATCATTTAAATCCAAGATTCAGTACAAAGACAAACAATGGAATCAGAATCCGTGTTCACGTCACTTGCCCAGCTATTTTTCATGCTAGACTTGTAAATTGTTTATGCATTGTGGGCGCTTAAACATCACCCTAGAACAACTTGACATAAAGTATTCTCAAATCTTTCTCTGGCTTTTAAGTTGATACTGTTTAGGGTTAAATTCCTCTGTGATGAACGTGCAGGTAAGTTATCTGGTTCGAGTTATTTATCATCGTGTTTGCGTGTTGTCCTCCCCGCTTTCTGCATCGGGATGCATAATGATCCAGATCGCCTTTTGATTCAGTGTTTCTATTTTGGTTTTAAAGGTCGCCTTGTTGTTTGTTACTTGCATTTGGATGCTATGTAAGCCCGGTTCTTTTATTGCGGCCTGTCTTGTGTTGCCGAGATTTGTTGCTGGCCTAGACCATTTAAAGGAGCAGAGATACTTTAATCGAGTCTATTTCGAATCAAATCAATTGCAAGCTTCTTCGTGTTGCATCGTTCTTATTTGCTACCAATTGTCTGCATTATCTTAATGTTTCCCTTTTTAGGCTTTCTAATTTAATTTATTTATAAAAGTAAACTGAAGGAATGATCAGACAGATAAGTAACTCTTTTTTTAAATTTATTGTTAATCGCTTGTGCCCTTGATTTCCTCTAAATGGACAAGGTACGTATGCTGTTTGTGTTGCTATTGCTAGTTATATTTTTAAACCAGTTTAAAGGCTTTCTGTGTACAAAATACTCGTATCATCCAAATCCATTAAGCTTCTTTTGTGTGATTGAGTAACAACAATCCAAAAATACAAGCTTTCACATTTTATGGTAATATTAAGGTGAGGATGAAAGTGAATGGATTTTTATATATTATGTTCAATTGATTACTTTGACATTTTCAATCATTTTCCTTTAGTAAATTTATCTCTTTTTCTGATGCAATTAAGTATTTAATTAATTCTAATGATTAGGGTTTAACATAAACAATTTTACATTTGATTTATTATTGACGTGTTCCGTATTTTACTCATAATTCTTAAATACGATATCTTCAACTTAACGACGCATCCGCCTGGGGACATCCATTACACCGTTTAGTTAAATACAGCCTACAGCAATGGATATTGATTTTGACATCTTGACGTATTTAAAGCTGACCTTCTGTGGGACAAATTGTAGTTATCAGTATATAGGGTATACGCTGTGTCTTCTTCCTACTTAGGACGTGTCACAATCTTAGATTTATTGCTATTGACATTGACAACAACTCTCTACGAAATGTATGTGTTTTTCAACGCTTCCTAATACCCCCCTGAGATATTAGCCATTTCTGTAGTTTAATGTATTTGAAATTGACGATAGTTTGATTAATTTATCTTCGACTATGTTCACGTAGTTACGATTTCAGATAGTATAGCGCTATGCGCACGATTTATAAAGATTAGTATAAACCGTTGAGCAATGTTATTTGAGGATAATTAAAAACTTTCAGTAATTAATTCTGAACATGACAATTGTAATACCACTATTGTATTGGTAAGCAACCTATCTTACAACAGGAAATTAAATGTCAAAGCGTAGTTTCACAATCTTAATCACTAATTATTATTGCAGTTTTGTGAGTTTATATTGATTGCTTGAAGTCGCAATAATTAAGCAATTGACTAAAGTAAAGTTGCTCAAGTACTATCTTATTATTTGGTACTGATCCCAAGTTTAAATTTTCACTAATTTATATTGTATGCTCTTTTCAGGTATGGCCGTGGACTTTTGCAGTTGGTAAACACTCGTAGACTGTCAAAGAGTAAGATTTTACTAACATATTGCGAATCTAAAAACGCGAGAACTAAGTTTTTTATTCAAGACATGTACTTTGAAAGCCATCTGCATTTAACCTTGTTATCATGTAGTACTATCATCCATTCGTCTCCATTCAAAATGTCGACCGTAGACCGAGTAATAAAGTTTTTATAGTATCATTTGTTCTAAACCGAAACAGCTCTTTTGAGTATGCCGACTTAAAAACCGAATTTATAGAGATCATAGCAGCAAAGACTACAATCTAAAAAGTTTGAATAAAAAGAGTTTTGACTTTGTTATGTTAAGGGCTAAATTAAATTGTTAGAGGCACAGAATTTAAAATAAATAACGTCTTTTTATTCTCGCTTGGTTGGGATAATTTGGTTAACGGAGCTGTAACCAAAATTGGCAACTTCGTCAACAGAAGTATCGTAGTGGAGTACGCTGCGAACCCATCCCCCGGTTGTGTGAAGAGACTGGCAGTGGAACATACAAAAGATCTCAGGAAGGACGAATTGCTTTATACAAGCAAAATAAAATCACTGCAACTTTGTCCCTTTAGGATCGATCGTGCGGCGCGGTTCGATTTAATACTTGATTAAAAATACAAAACAAAACAACCTAGGCCTTTTTATTATTTTCATCGCTTAATTGGAACGCTAAGATACTTTGTGGCCAGTGAATCGTCTATAAAATCAACGATGAAGCGTAAATGGTTAATGAACCGTGAGAATAGTTGGAAAGAGGCGGATAGGCCAATAGGTAGTGACAGGAACGTCTTATTTTAATTTTTATGTTTAGCTTTGTCTTGCAGGTTTGTAATATATTTCTAGGTGGATAGATGTGTTGGCAGTTGCTAACAGGTAACATAGTTTAGTAACTGGGTTATGGTAAGCGAAATATTAATTTTCAAAGATAAAAAGACAACTGGTTTACAACATTGCAAAATAAATAAAGATACAATTCTCACACACAATTGTAAAAAAAGTTTTATAATATAACAATTAACCCAATCTATTGCTCTTCCGTGATTGAAAACATCTTGTGGAAACTTGCATGCCTGAGAGTTCTCCATAA
>DWNH01001126.1:0-12105 GCA_018249895.1 Tiana niger
CATTTATTTGCTTTTCTTGGAACCACTAGATGCCAATATGCAAATTCGTCTCCCGCTTCCCCCTTCACCTACATTAGCTAATAGTCTCTGTCTCTCTCTAATGCTAGAAATTTTTAAATTGTCTATCCTTGTTTAGTGACCTTTGAATTTGCTGAATAATAATATCGTGTAAAATCTTTGTTTACTTCCCAACTTGTATCTCGTGCGAGTGTTATTGTTATTGTGTGCAAATATTATCAATAAGAGCTTACAGATGATAATGATTTTTGCTTGTTCAATGAAACATTACAACAGCAGTGAATTAAAAGGACACGTTAACGATTACAAGTGCTTGTGAAATTAGTGGATTAATTCGAAAATTCGATATCGAAAGTCATTGTGAGTGAATAATCAAACACTTACGAATTTTTATTTGATGTTGTTTGTGGTTTGTGTTATGTAATTGAAAAATGAAAACTATTTGTGTTAATGGTTAAAGAATGTGGCATAATAATAATAAGTGTACTTATTAGTGTTGATTTGATGTCGTAAATAAACAGTTCCGACACGTGGGCCTCGCTGTGAATTAAAATCGATAAAGACGTAAGCGGGCGCCAGTCTATCAACGAGTATATTCTACGTCAAGGTCATCCTACACAAACACGTGCAATGTCTGATTCTATTTACAATCATGACTTTCTTTTAGACCCAGGTCTAGAGATAAAACAAGAGTCGCCCTTCGAATTGGGCACAATGTCAGCTTCCGTGCCCATACCGCAGCGTCGATCTGATCTCGGCGACTTCGGCTCTGAGCTAGAACATTGCCTGCAGGACAACCTCACGGGCTCGTTCCATAGCGTTCCTAACATGCAGTACAGCAAGCTAGTTTACGAAACTGATAACACCACTAAATGTGAACCTTTTAAAATGGAAGATGACGACATTTTCCAAGTAGATAAAGCTGATTTAATAATGGGACCGACCCTAGCTGAACTGAATGCAAACCCAGATACCTTATTAGATGATTTAAATTTCGATGATTTACTTTTGCCTGAAGAGAGTGGCTACTGCATTCAGATTGGTGGAGTGATGAGTGGATCACGTAGAACAGCGAACACATTGCAGACAACAAGTTTAGCTGCTGAGAGTCCTTGCAGTCCTTACAGTCGTGCTCAGCTAGCATTCTCACCCTCCAGTCAACACAGCTCTGCTTCCTCTAGTTTTGCTCCGCCTATGAATCACTTACCAGAATTACTTACCCGGATAGATGGCTACAGTGGGGAACTTATTCTGGGTCAGTCAGTGCCAGCATCAACAGTATTGCCTCCATTCCCTACCAGCATGAAACCTCAACAAACACAGCTCTCGTCATCTGCCCCCACACATCTTACCATGGAACAGGTTCTTATAATATTTACATCTTTTTACTCTTATTATGCAGCAAGGATTGTTTTGATCTCATTCACATAAACATGTTTGTCATTCAATAATCTTATCAGTTGTATAAATCTAGAATGATTCAATAGTTGAGTATTTGCAATTTTTAGTTGAAAAGCTAATGCTTTTTAGGTAAAACATTTTAGATTAATTTCTTGAATATTTTTATTCTTTCTGTTTCATGTATTTGACAGATATGGCAACGCAGAGAGCCTCGTAAACATTTGCTATCAACAAGCTCATTGGCTGAGGCTGGATCAGTTTCATCTTTGTCTGGGGGCTTGCTTAGTCCTGGCACAGGAGATTTCTCTCAAGATGAAGAAGACAAAGATATTGAATCTGATGAAGACAGTGATAGATATGAAGATCTATCTTCAGATGGTATGATTAAGATTATTTTCTTCAAAAATCATAGTGTAGCTCATACTGTAATCCTATGTCAAGTAATTGACAAATATTTCAAGTAAAAATCTTGTTAGCAATATTTACATTCCCTTTTTAACCTGTGAACTTCGGAATTAGCATTTAGCAACCTAACATAACAGATGCTCTCTTAACCATATCAAAATGCTAGAAACTTTACAAATTACTTGTAATGTTCTATTTGGCACAGTTGTCAGGCTTTAGAATTTTGTCAACAATCTGTTAGCAAGTGTGTTCTTGTTATATATCTATCTTTTTTCATTTACAGAATCCAATGATGAATGCACAGAGAGTAAACAAGCTCGGCACAATTCTAAGAAAGAAAGATACTTTTGGCAATATAATGTTCAAGCTAAAGGACCTAAAGGTCAACGACTGGTCCTTAAGAAAAAGTCAGAGGATCCACATGTTTTAAACTCTGTAACTGACCCAGTATTTAGTCCAAATTGTAGTGTCAGGGGCATCAAACATAGGTATTATAATATACATAATAATACATTTTAAGTGAAATTTAATCGTTTCATAAATCTAAGAAAATGTTAAACTCAATTCAGTAATTTTTTTTTATTATTGCTTATGTAAATACATTACAATGTTTTAGTTACATATTATATTTTGATAAGTTTGTTGTAGGCATAGTGGGTGAAACCTCCACCAAAGTCATTTTTATTGTGAACCAATGATTGGTTAATATTTTTCGAATAGCAAGTTGTGGTTGATGAGGTTTATATAAGGGAACCATCTTAGTCCACAGGAGTAACAATGCATCTTTGCACTATTATTAGATTACTACATGAAGTTGAGATAAAAGAAAATTTAATATTTACAGTGGTAAAGCACGTAAGGGAGATGGAAATGACTTGACACCAAATCCAAGAAAACTATATGTGATTGGCAAAGAATTGGATAAGTTAGGCAAAATCATTAATGATATGATACCTGTCAGTGAGTTACCATTTAATGTGAGGCCAAAAACAAGAAAAGAGAAGAACAAACTTGCATCCAGGGCTTGCAGATTAAAGAAAAAGGCCCAACATGAAGCTAACAAGTTAAAGCTATATGGCTTGCAACAAGAACACAGTAAGTATTTTAAAGACTATTTATGAACACATAGAGCAGCAACAGCCTAAACCCTTCTCACATCTGAAGGAAGATCTAAGATAAGCTGTGGAACAATAAAGGATTGATGATGATGATTAATTTATGAAGTTATCTTAGGCTTAAAGAAGTTACCCAAACCTAATTGATTGTAACATTTTTAGGGCGCCTACTACATGGAATCAACCAGATGAAACAAATTATAAGCAACAGGATAAACAATCCCGACAATAATGTTGACTGGTCTACACATATCATAAGTATTGTCAACACAGCTACAGGTTTGCTATTCATAATAGTTGAATTATTTATTAATTTGAAAAATACAAAAAAAATTACCATAAGTGCTTTTAATTAACTTTAAAAAGTTCTCAGTTCAAACAGATCTTTGTTACATTCTATAAAATGAAAAAGAATGAATGTTTTTATCTAATTCTATACAAACAAATGTTCTAATCTAAAGAAGTATATTAAAGAAGTTTTCACAAAATAGGAAATAAGCATTCATAGTTAATTTCTAAAAGTCTGCATTTACTATTTGATGTAATTTAAGTAGAGTGCTTGAATGATTACCAAGGCGTTACTCATAGCATGGTCCATGTATACCTAGAACCCTTTTTAAAAACAAAATGTAGTCAACTAAGAAAACAATGTTGCTTAATATTGTTGACATCTATGCAGAGATTATTGAAAAGTAATATTATACACTAAACTAATAATCTGATTCATTTTTTACAAATCTAAATTGTACAGTTTGATAATCCCCTTTATTGATAATACTAAACCAAAAAATAATGAAATTGCTGACAAGAACATACATATGTATGTCTATATCAGTGAGGTCTACCCTATGAGGAGGGACTATTTGTAATAGATATTAGGGCCTTGAGGGGGCCCTTATCCTTATCCAGGCCCCCTAAATTGCAATACTAATTTAATGACGTCCTATACATACACTATATAGAATCTTGTAAAACTTTATTTCTATATTTATTATATAATTATATTTATTTTGTTGTTTGTATTTATTTTTATATGTATTGTATGTATTTATCCATATATATATTTATATATATGATACTGACCACCATATTTATTTGTGTTCCTCTTCCCAAAGGTTGGCTGGTAGAGAATGCTTTAAGCATTAAGCCCGCCTTTTGTTTCCTTTATATATAAAGTGCAAAGAAGAATAAATAAATGAATATATAAAATTCTTTTTTTTTTTCAGAAATAAAAATAGCTGGCAAAACTTCCGAATATGTCAACACAATACTGGAAAATGTAAAAGTGGGTAAACATGATGGTGGATTGCACGACATTTAAAGGTAAAATTTCAAATATTGTATAATTGTTACTATAACGAAAGGCTGTTCTATGTACCTCCAAAGTTATTTACAGATTTATTTTTATTATATGGGAGCTTGATTGTCGAAGACAATTTTATTTTTGTATGGTTATAAAATTATAGATTAGAAAGCTTAGCGTGGCAACTATCTGAAGTGTTGTAAAAAGCTATGTCTCACCTACTTTAGTTTTTAGATGCCATAATAAGTGATGTATAAGTTATTATTGTAAATAAAAAAATATGTATCTTTCATAACTTTGGAAAGTATAGTTTTGTAATTTTGCTATGGCTAACTTTCAAAAGAAAATAATGTCTATTGTAGTATTTTATGATGAATATTTAATGATTTATACCTAATGGTTTAGTAATTTAAGATTTTAGAGATATGCAAGGTGGTAATTATCAAAATTTTGCCTTTTTCAAGGCTATAAGTTTAGACTGTAATATACATAAAAGTTTTAGGCACAAATGACCATATAGGGCCTAGACTACCAACAATTAACAATTTTCTTGAGCCTTAAACCTCTAAATACAACATAGGTGTTAGACGAAAATAAAGCATATGGACATTAACATATTTGTGATATGACTTGACTTGTTGCTTCTTGACTGTGATTGAGAATTTTCACTGTGTTGTTTCAATTATTTCGTTAAATTAATAATAGTATGCTATTTTACTTTGTTACCACAATCTTGGTCTAAAATATTGATATTAAAAATATTTTTAATTTGTGTTTTTAATGTGCATAATTTGTATCATATCAAAGATAAATGTGCAATTTTTTAGGTATTAAAACTAAAATATATACTTATTATTACAAATAATAAGCATTAGAAATCTGTTCATTTTAAATAGATGTAATCTGGCAAGGTTCAAATTAAAGCATGCATTAAAGTTTTTCTGAAATTTTATGTTACAAGTTATGAGAGTGCATTAAAAGTCTGTCGGAAATATATTGAGGTTTTAAAATGGATTTAACCGATAATATTGAGCTTGAAAAAGTGAAAAATCTTTTCATGTTCAGGTTTACTATCAGACAATGGCTTTTGTAATTGTAAAACAAGAATTTTACTTTGTTTTATTGTAATAAATAATTGCGATGGATTTAATATGTATGACATTCAAAATATCGAAAGATGAGAGTAATGGGCAATATTATATAAAAATATGTATTTTTTAGATGTGTTAATGAAGATGTTATGAACTCATGACACAGTTTTACTTACTTATATACTAAAATAAAAGAGTATGATCATGGTGGCCATAGCATTCCTACCCAATGTTAAGAGCATCAAGTAAACAAATTCAAATGGGTTGTTACTTATTAATCCAACAATATTATTTCGTGTATTACTATCTCACAATCCAGCTTTATTGGTTTAGTGATGTCTTTTCAAATCTGTTGTACCATTATTATTTAGGTATTAATTAATATTACCTTATTATTTAAAATATAATAAAAATATTTAAAAAAAAATTGATTTGCAGTAAAATAAATAAAAGAGCCATGTCGATTTAATATATCTTTAAAGAAACATGAGAAAAGCAACTCCTTAATTTTTGTATTATAAGAACTTCTCTATGAGAGTACATACATTCTTACATTACAGAAATGGTCATAATACACTACAATTTAATTACTTCCACATACTTTTTAAGATAACAATTTATCATTTAAAAACCCCACTCTTGAGGCCTTACCTTGATTACAGAGATTATGTATAGAATAGAATTAAATCCAACCTACCAAATTATTTACGTTTATTATAATTCAAGTATATACATGTATATATGTAGGTACAAGTTATAATAAAGCAGCATTTAATTGTGAGCTAACTGCGGTTATAAAATATTAGTCATTTTGTATTTCTATTGGGATTGTATATGCCATATCAATGTTAATATTAAATGTACTGTATCTACTCATTCTATGTTTTTATTTTAATGAAAATAATAATTTTAATAACTTTTCTAAGCAAAATGCTTATTAAGATATATTAATCTCACAAACTGTAACAATTATGTAAATACATATACATTATATTTGCAGACATCAATTATTAGTAAAGCTTGTGTTTTTTATGGTGTATTTGACTGGCCTTGTGGTCTAGTGGTTAGCGAAACTGACTGCTAAACGGGAGGTCGTGGGTTCGATCTCCACTCAGAACAAATGTTTGTGTGATGGGATCAGATGACCGTGGGTGAGTTGTCCCAAGATATTTATTTTTTATTTTTTTATTTTTATAAGGTACCTATATCACTTTTCAATTGAGACCATTGACAACAAAATATAAAAAAATAAACTATTCTAGTGGCTTTATAGTCATCATGCTTATTTATGATACAAGAAAATGTAATACATATTAAAATCCATAAAACAACTTATTAGGAGTTGGTTTATTAAATGTTAATGTAAATGAATGGTTATTGTGTCAGAGTAATTATTTTCTCTTTTAGTGTTATTGTCATAATCTTGCGTTATATTAAAAGTAATTTTGTGATCATTTTATATCTTTACGTACGAGTATTTACAAATATAAAATACATATAATACCAAAAATATTTTAGCTTATTTAGATTTAAAATAAGATAAGCATTTAATTTTATTATCCATAATAATTATCTTCTTATCATCATTTTGCTCCGAAATTCAATAAGGATGCAGTAGTAAAAGAAGTAATTAGTGTTAACAATTTATTTGAGATATTAATAGTTTTAAAATAAGAATTGATCTGAAAGATAATTTCAATATAAATATGTAGTGTAACAAATAGATGTGTAAAAATATTTTTGTACTTTCTTTATATTCCTATATATTTATATATTATATAATATATATTAAGAAGTACGCCACAAAACTTTTAATAATTGAATTATTTTCTAAAAAATATACTTTAAAATTAAACTTAATAACACTATTATATTAATTTAATAATAGAAGATTTACTTTTTTATTTTGGTGCATCTACGAATCGATACGACAAAAAGTAAGACAAAAATCGAGTAGAAATTTAACAAGAGCTGTATCACAGATATTCAGTAGTGGTTAATTTTTTATATAAAGTACAGAAACAATTAATATACCCTACTGTTATATATTTGTAATATACACATCAAGAAGCATTTGATAGTGTGGACACATATGCAAAAGTTATAATATACTTAAATATATTTACGAAATGTGTCAAAATTTTGGAAGTAAGAAAATGTACATGTAGTAAAAATATTAGAAATTACAAACTATTTTTGTCAGAATATTTTAAGTAGGTACGTATATCAAAAGAACATACTGTATACATAATATTAAACGACAGTTCAACTTCACCGATCACAATTTCACCATTGCTTTGACATGTTCGCGCTATTTTTGTTAACTTAAATTAACTATATTATATACTCGTAAAGATCTATATTTTAAAGTCACATAAACATAGGGATGCTGTAAGCAATCATTGTTATTATTCAATATTTCTTTTACATAGGATTTTTTAAACTTCTGCAAAAGCAAGATGTATGTACATAATTATGTACGTATGCATGCCTTTTTACGGTATATTGACCGTGATTGCATTGAGATTCGATTGACATAGGTTTCGCCGAAAATTATGTAGTTAATATGAATGTCGATAAAACTTGAATAAAGTAAGTTACCTACTTATTCAACCTTGTCTAAAAATGTTAACGAAAGAATGTCAATCTAACAAAGATGCAATCTTCAATGCAGTACTTTGAAATGCATGTGAAGTACAGTTTTTGCAGTAGTTTGAAAATACGTATTCATGTAAGCATTTTGCCATTTTTTTATTGTTATTTTTAGGGTTTATATCGAATCTTCGCATTGCGTTAAGACTTAGAGTTAAGTTAGTGTTGAAACACTACAAGCTTGTTATAATTGTGATGTATCTATATAATAAAGTACCTAACAGATTGATGTAACTTTTAGAACATAGATGTATAGCTTTTAGTTTAGTATAAATAATTATTTAATAAATTAATATTTTTAACGCTCCCATCTTATAATTGAAAAACAATTATTCTAATTGATGATACCATATCAGTTGAATTTATTCCACATAAATAGACGATTATGTACAAATTCTAAAAAAAATCTCAAAACATTGTAGTATTGAAGATTGTGTAAAAAACTCTATATGTAAATGTCCATAGAATAGCAGCTGTACATTTTCATCTGTAGGTAATTCGATATAATTTACTCTTCATGCAGTAAGATTACAATTTCAAATTGCTTAACAATTTTCATTCATCACAATTGTCATCCAGTCATAGGCCTTTACACGTTCACTTGCTGGACAAAGGCCTCAGATAATTGGCCTCACTTCTGAAGTCTTCAAATGGAGACCCAGTCTATATATAGCTTGTATAAATTATTTAAAATCCATGAGATTGGAGTGTTATGAAAGCTCATTAAAAGTCTATTCTTACAGTAGATTTATAATGAAAATATCAGCACTGTTATGAATGAACAAGAATTAATGTAATATAAATACAACATACAAGACTGAACAATGATGGAGTCCATATTCCCTAACCTATGAAGTAAGCATAATTACTGAAAATTATTGCTCTTTCTATTTAATCTTCTCAAGATCATTATATATCATAATGAGTTGCCTATATAAGTACAATCTTAATTTTATTATTAAAGATATACTTTAGTCTTGTATGCTTTGTTAAAGTGAGTTTAGATTACTTAATATATTTATTTCAAGAAAAAAAATGATAATAATAATTATGAGTTACCTACAGAGAAATTTATGTACTCATCCCATAAAACTTAAACGTAAAAAATGTTATTTCCTCAACTGACATTCATTTTTTAATACAACACAATTAAGCACAACTTTAAATGCAATATATAATATTGAGCCATTATAGTGTCACCTAAAACATTGATTTTATAAACAATATTAAACATAATTCATGTTTTGTATTTGTAAATAATAACATTGTGCAATATTAATAAATCGTTTACTTAATGATTTTAATTTGTATTGTAACAAGATAAGCTAAAATTCATTTCATGTTCATACAAAATGGTAGCCAATGCTGGTCTTAGCCCTATTGTTATGTCTGGCCCCCTGTTTCCATTGTCTCATAATAATTGCCTTTTAAATTTATGTGCATTCTTAAGTAAAATTCTTATCGCTGCACATTTTCATCATAGGTACTTATAGAGAGTAAAGCTTTGAAGTGCTGGAATGTGACCAGCTTTATAGCCCAGAAATGTATACAGGCAGTAGACATCGCGACCATAAAGTTGTTGATATGATTCATTTGTAATGCCAAACGGAACATGAAAAAGCTTTCGTAGTTATCAGCAATTAATTTCAATACATGGGCAATGCCATAATAAATGGAGATAATGCCAGGGTCATACCATATAAGAAGCTGATAACTATTTTTGATTTAAATACATCTCGAAATCGGTCAAAGTTGATACAAAAGTCTTCAATTGGTTTAGGTACTATTCAGCATACATAATCTTAATTAAAATTGTTGTCCACGATAAATAAATTGAGCATTAAATAGATGCCAAAAAACATTATTGATTACGTAAGCAGTTATTTTTGCTTATATGATTGTCTATATTAAGTACCTATTAATTTTTTAACATTTCAAACCAAATTAAACTGTTCTGCGATCCAATAGGCTGTGCATATTATGTTATATTTGTGATTTAAAATTTTGTTTATCCTCATGAAAATATTTTAACAATGTAAAATTATGTTACTTACCTACTGTATTTGATGTTAAACAATAAAAGTTAAGATATACAAACTTGTTTATTTTTCTTCAAACTTAGGTACCTATATTGAAGAAATAATGCCAATATGCATTTCTTTACTTATTTACATTATTTAGAAAGGACACTTGTCAGCCCCAGAATCTTTTATTATTACTTTAATTATAATTGGACATTTAATTAACTGTAAACAAAACCTCCACAGAATTTATCTGTGAAGAATACATCTAAATAAATGTTCAAGCAATAAAGACAATTATGGCACAGACTCCAAAATACATATTTGGTAGCTCCCAGTTCTGGTTTCCTAGAAATTAAACAGTTTAATTTAAAGGAAAAGGTTTATAAAATAAGTAGTTAAAAGTTGAACAATTTTTATTTATCAAACAATTAAATATAAAGATTAGAGTTCAATACAGGCATTTGGTTTCCTTTGCCGGATGGAGATAAATCTATATTCTGTAGTAATGTTTGAATGTCTTCTATTTCATATATATATGAATGTTCTATGTAAAATACCACCACTGCTGCTGATAAACCCAGATGTTCTCTTAGAGTAAAAACTGTAAGAAATAGAATTTATTTCAATATTGTATGTAGATAATTTTCATATAATTACGGTTAAGATGCTTTATTTCTCTAAAAGATTAGTATCACTTACAGAGAAACAATAAAATAAGATTACAAATTACTGTGAGCGTACAGTTTTAACAAATTTTAGCTAAAATTACATTTTATTTAAGAATTAATAACAAATAATATGTGGGTACGTGTAAAATAGTACGTAGAAAATTTGCAAAATTGGAGTTGACCGGCTAGCTACTAGTGACTAGTGAAACTCTTCCCAGATCCCAAATACCTTGATACGTATGTTGGGCTGCTCGTGGCCCGATCTCTCCTCCATAAGCCCGTGGGAATCTTTATGAAGGTGTCCCTATCATTAAAAATGGACTTTTAAAGCCGTAATCAATAAATCAAACACTCAATCAAACTATTTTAACCAGAATTGAGAACATACAGCATAGATAAAAAAGAGTGCCGGTTAGCATCAAATAAGAATGCTGGTAAAGTGGTGTCTATCACCCATTATTATCCATACCTAATCTCAAGCATAGCAGCAGCAGCAGCAGGTGAAGTGAGGTTTTTCAGTGAAATTCTTTGCTAGGGGAGGAAAGTAAAAGGTCCCAAATAGAAACGTAAATAATCTTCTAATTCAAAAACATGCTTTGTTTGGCTATAGAAATAGACCATTCCAACGTAGTCCTCAGGAAGGAAGGATGATGACTGACAATTCACAAAGGTGTGAATAATCTTATCATCCATGCCAGTCCAAACCAGCATGCAATCTACTTCCTCTCGTGTTACTAGGATTATAGTGAAAATACCTTACATTACATCTTATTCAACGACATACATACATTTATCATGAGCTGTTTACATTTAGAGAGGAAACAAGTCTTTTGTGTTTGACTCGCGGTCGCCTCCGCCCTAAGCTGGATTTCGGTTATTCACTATTCGATAAAGTACGCTGATTCGGAAAGGTCGACCCGTTGTCGATCCAGTACTTTACGCGCCGAGTTATAAAATGATCAACCCTAAAACTTTACTTATCTGTCCAGAAGTTCGCAAAAGTTTGCCTAATTCAGTCCGTATTATACTCTTAATATAGAAATGGCTTGTTTCTATACTAAAACTTTAAAGGTCTGTTTGGGTTTTGTCACGCGCATTAATTGATATATTATATTCATAAGGGTTATTAAGCAACCACTTTGTTTTGCTTATATTGTGTTTTTTATAATAATCTTTTTAATTGCTTGTGTAGTGTTATATACATATATTTTATATATATTCATTGTGTATTTTATTGATCATTAAGTGGAGTCATTGTAATCCTTTGAGGAAGGAACCAATCTTACGAAAAAATAAAGAAAAATTGAAGTGTCTCAGTGATAGTTATTTTGAGATATTAAATAAGGTCTGAAGAACTGTCCGATCTAATGCATGTATCACCCGTTCTACACTGTATCTCCCGACGAAGAGTGAGGTTTCATCCACCAT
>DWNH01001127.1:0-12098 GCA_018249895.1 Tiana niger
CTAACGTATTGGGTCTACTGTAATGTTAGCTGTAAAATGATGATAAATAAATAAATAAATAAATAAATAAATAAATTTCTGATCAATTCGAAAGTTGACATCCTGTTACTTCAGTGTTATTGCAGTAATTGTGGTACCACAACCTGATGCTGTGACATTAGAAACCATACAAATAGTGCCACTGATATAATCTAAAACAATATCATGATTTTATGATGAATATCTTTCTGTACTAAGTTTCTAAGTACCGGACGCGACGGCGCTTCTATACAAATATTAGGACGGCATACCTAATGTTTTTTTTATGTACCTATTTGTCTTACTTTTAAAGTATAACCATATGCCATATACGATATAACGTTCAGGAGATTTCAGCGAGAAAGGTTTGGCTATATGCAGTCGCTAAAGGTTTCGGTGTCGGCGGCAACCAAAGTTAGCATGTACCGCCAGTAGTCGGTGAGGTAGCCGGAACGTACACATATGTGTATGCTTTACTACTGTGATGATCCCTGTAGAAATAACCGCTTAGTTTATTATAACAGGAATACCAAACAGTCCGATATCGCTAACCAACGCAGCAACGAACGTTGACTTAAAATATATTTCCTCGTCCCAAGATTACAAATGCTGGAGACACAATAATAAGTTTATAACCGAGACATGTTTACGTTGTTTCAAGTAACTGTTCAGCCCTCTCCCGGGCCCGCTTTGTTTACAGCACAGCTGTCTCGTTTAGGCCTGTTTGTGACAAAGTAATCAGTTTATCTCTTGGAATTTGAAAAAAGAAATAAAACACTTAATCTTTTACTCAGATTAGTTATTCTGAGGTATTTTACTGAAGGGTACAATTGTACCCTTTAATCGTAAATTTACTTTTATTATTAGGATGCAATTAAACTTTAGTGTAGGTGAGTTTACTGATTTATTTAGTCTCTATTGACTCATTAAGAATATAGGCAGTCTTTATGCGCGATGAGTTTGAGTTTCTCTTCCATTTAACCCTGGGTGCCGGGGTGAAGATGGTGCTATATTAAGGAAACACAAGAAACCAAACCCAGGACAAACTATCTTTTAATCAACAGGAGCTCCTGGCCTGCTGCCCTAAGCTTTTCTTCATTCTGTCCTTTTTTCTTTCAAAAGACAAGAATGGTTTAAGCCCTACACACAGCTAACCGGCTGAGGAAACTCACGATGTTTATTTACGCTTATTTACGATGATTATTTACGATACAGCTGAAATAAGCTAAAGCAGCTAGAGACTGCCTTAAAGTTTTGCAAAAACCTTTGTATACAATTTCACTCACCGAATATTCATCGCACCAGATGGAGAACCAGTTGACATCCTTCAAGTTCTTGCCATCGGGCAGAGAGAGAGTGATGCCCTCGCCGCGGTACCGACGCAGCGGGCCCGAGCCGCCGCGTTCGTCACGGAGCCGGATCGCTCCCGTCGCGCTGGGGGACTTAGAGGTGCCCACGTAAAAAAACGCCGCTGAAAAGAAAAGGCAAACGTCAGTTTTAAAATTTATCAACATCAACCCATCATCGTCCCACTGCTGGGCACGGACCTCCACTCGGGTGAAAATTATTAAGGACATATCTACTACGCATCTAAATGTTTTCCTTTACTGAAACGCAAGTAATAACTACTTTATAAGATGGCTGCAATTCAACCATCGACTATCACTACCTTTTTTATATTTGTTTTAATAATATACGACATTAGATTAATCCAACGGTTTTCTCTTGATCAGTATGTGGGATGAGGAATTAACCGCCCCCGATCTTAGCAATAAGCCGGTGACCAGACCACTGGGTACCTGGTACAAAGCAAGTATAGATATCGAGTAAGTATAGACAAAATCCCACAGTTATATCAATTTTTACTGTGACGCAATTACTACATTTATAAATGAGGTTAAATATGTAGTATCCAGACGTAGATACTCGGTACGTATGTGTAAACATGGCTGCAGTGACCATTTAACAGTAGATAGCCTATAGCCAGTGGACAGACAGACACATTGTACAGCTACAGAGACGAGTCAAAGTCTTATCAGTCTGTAGTCATACTCGTACATAGGTACATTGCCACTTCTTTGGAATTGAAAGTTCTCCAGGGATTTAAATTTCATAAAGTACGGCGAGCAAATTTGTGATAGATCCGTGGAGCTGGCGTTGTTTGAGATGCCGAGGCTCGTTTACATCTCACAAAGCACCGCTCGCTCTCCATTTCCCTTGCAAATCGCTGATCGGAGTCAGGACTTCGAACTTTACATACGAAAGCGCTTTGCTCTTATTGTTTATTAATATAAGGACTTTGCTGATACTGCTTTTTGTAACACCTCAAATATATCTGGTATCGAGTATGTCATTATTTTTTTCTAAATATCAAGTATGCTATAGAACCGGTAGAACCAATAAATCTGACAGAAATTTCAGTCAAATTCTAATAAGAGAACTCTCTCGGTTAAAGATCTCGGGTAAGTAAATATTTCGCAAAATGTATTATGTCAGTCCACTCTACATCAAAACCATACGCTTTCTCGAATATTTGAGTACATTTCGTATGAATATAAAAGGATATATGTAGGTACATAATCCACATACAAGTAGACCCGATTAAAAGGGAACTTTTCAAAACATTTTCAGACATCGACTGCTACTGAGTAAGTCCTAGATTATGCAGCTCGACTGCACGTCGTCTACGTCGGGCCCAGCTTGGCGCGCTTCCCGAGCTACTCAAGTACTCGTTCTGTTCCTACTTTGGATGAAAGCACTGAACTTTCGTATTAGAATATTGAACTCGAATGTAGAAAGTAATTTTTAAACCTCGCTGTAATATTTAGGTGCTGTACTATTTCTATATTCTTATTTTGCATTCATTATTTTGTCAGAAAAGGTTTCTTTACACATTTTTATAAAACCAAAACAGCTAAACTCACGTGTATTTCTCGAGATTGACTTAGCAAACTAAATAAAAAAAGTAATTTATTAACATCGCAATCCATTCGCAAATTGGGTATCCTGCGTTCTCTACTATCTTTTAGCGCTGAATGAGTCATTAGGTACATTCATATAGAGAACTGGTCGCACAGCCTAGCCGTCATAAACGTCACATATTCTTTCCGGTGAGTCTATTGACCTCATATCATTGAAAGGAAACGAAAGCTGTTTATAATTAATTCTCCAGAAGCTACTTCAGGCAGGGCGGTGATCATTAATCAAACGTGGGAACCTAGCGAAAGTGACCACATCATATTCAAAGTAAAATAAATCTTGTTAAAACGAAACAGGCTTGAAATTTAATTGCTGAAGAGTAAACCTTTCATGATTAAGATGTTATCAAATCAATTGATGATTTAAGTGAAAGCGATAAAGTTCAAATTTCAATGACAGTAACAAAGGCAGTGATCACTCAAAAATAATTGGGTCTACTAATTGGTCAGTCGGAGCGAAGAGCATACTTTATTGTCAATAAAATTTGCTATGAAAGTTGATGAATTTCATTCGAAAGTCCTGGAAACTGAAGTCGGTTCTGAATTGGAAATTGGGAATCAAAGTTTCAAGGAAATGGGAATTGAGTTTTTAGAGGAAACTTTAATATGCAACAAATTTTCAAATATCTAGAAAGCGCGAAACGAATAATTCAGATTGTTTCTGATTAAAATATAGTCAGAAATAACTACAATTTAAAAAGGATAAAAATATATAAACCAGCATGCCTGTGAGCTCTCCATAACATTCCCAAAAGACATGTGAACTGTACCACCCCGCACTTCCGCACCTGCCCAGCAGTGGGATGATGATCATAGCAATAGGTAGGAACCGAGCACACATTCTTCTCTTTTTAAGTAAGGCTACTGTTTATAGACATTCACATTTAGAAGCCTTGTTACATTTGTCTTTGTCGTACACAGATACGTTGTAGAGCACATTTGGATGAAGGAGAGCTTACTTGACTTATTGACTAATTGACACCTGCAGTTAGTTATTCCAACAGAATAAAATTAACTGAAATTGAAATTTTGTTTCGTTGTGCAAAATAATTAATTTGAAGTAATCAGCCTTTAGTAATTAGTGCTTTAGAATATAGGCCAACTGTATCCTAACTCTTATCTCTGTTGCTTCATTACGCCAAGCCCTAAGACGACTTAAAGCGAAGGACCATTACTGGAGATTGCTGTTGTTTGAACTGTCAATCAATGTAACGATTTCAGAAGTAAACGATCTCAATTCGATGATAAATCTATTCTATTACCAATTACTCATCCGAATAAAGGTACTCAGAAAGCAATATTGAATTGGCGTCAGATCTCGAGTTATGGAACAATCTTTACGATATGGTTCTATTGTTGTATGAATACGGACTTATGGTGTGTTCTAAATGTTTTCAGTCTAGTAAGTGGTTCAGTAAGAGTTTCGAACAATTTCAAAAAACGGAATCGAATTAACTTATATGCCATATATTGCCAATGTCGTACTTCAAAAGTCACATTTGAATGACAAAAGGAGTAATGAACACGCTTTACTTTTAGTTCTCGTAATTCTCGCTAGGGGTGCTACTAGTCGATGTATGGAGAAATTTAAAATCGGATTTTGCTTTTCATAAAGAATAAACACTTGTTTTAAGGAATAATTTACTATGTAGGTTTGTAAATAACAGTACCAAAAGTACCTTTTATGTTATTCTACAAATTTTATTTGAATTAGGTACCTTCCTGGCCGCTGCAGTCGGGTATCTATCACTTTTATGTAATCAAACATTCAACATACTTGATGTTAAGATCGCAGCAGGTTTGTATATTATAAATAGCCTTGCTACGCCTGAAAAATAATATGAAATGAAAAAATAATTATCGCCTCATATTCATAGTTATGTATAAACTGATAAAAAAGTGTCAAATAGTTAATTATTCGACGTGCGCCGTTGGCTAGTGGTACGTGAAACTGGCTGCTGAAGCAGAGCCTGCGGCTGCGCATCCTGCCGCCAAATGCTTGTGTGGTGAGCAGGACTTATTGGTCTGTGGCTGGTTATATATTTATATTGAGAAGTTCTTGATTGGTGTCTGTTAATTATAATAGCAAATATTAGATTTTATCGGCATCGATTCAAAATACTGACCAAATCAGATAATAATATCAAATAAGTTAAGAAAATAGATGAGAGAACTTTCCATCCACTTTTTATTACAAGTACGGTAAGTGATATTGATAGCTCTGCACAGAGACAAGGGCGGCCATCGCTGGAGCCTCCAAGTTTTTGTAACAAAAAGTTCCTCGACACTGTGTTTAAGTGACAAGTTTCTTAGAAGTCCGAGTGATCTTTTTAGATGTTCTCTAATTGATCAAAATGTTGATTTCAGTAAATGTGCAAGTAAATATCAGTAAATGACCTCTGTAAACTCCATTTTGATTTTGATTTTAATTATTATTAAAGGCGTCTATAAGACGTTTTTATTTTATTAGTTTTTAGTATTTGTAGATAATGGACTTATTACGATCAGCGAGAAACCATTACCATAACCATTCATCCTGTGAAGTACTAATAAGGAGTAATGATATTTTGAACGTACGGGTCACCTTGATCTACCGTGTTCACGTCGCATGTAAATAACAGAAAATCCAAGCCGAATAGAAATATTGAGGTATCTTATCTTTGTATGTACGATTTACTAGAAAGCACCAACATTCGAGATTTAGAGTAGAAACGCTTGTTATTACGAGACACGTGCACCGCCATGCAGCCACCACGAGACGCGTGCGCCCGCGCACCGCAGCACTGTGAACAACGTCTGCTGGCGGTCTTGGTTTAGAATGTTACACTTGTATGAGACACATTAGTGTTCACACTCGCAACCGTGAAACGTAACTATAGTTGACTGAATGCATTCAACTAAATTTAGACAGTAAATTTCAACATGAACTATCAAGAATTCAATAAAAAATGCCAGTATTTATTAAGTTACTTCTGAACGCAACAACTTTTTATTGGAAGAAGTGGTCTGTACAAGTGAGAATCAGCCATGCTCTACCTCAGACAGTACCGCAGTGCTACCTAAAGCCGTAGTTACATGTGTTGCTACAAAGCGCTTAGGAAGCAATCCTTTATAACTGGCAACACTTTGGCAGCCTTTAGTGTTGTCCACACTCATATTCATTGCGTGTCTGCTAGGTTTACATTATAAATAAAATGATAGTATGTTTAAAATATATTGTTACTAGGTTTAGATTTAAGTAAATTTATAAAATTAAAAAATAGATTTTCTTTTCATATTTTTTGTCTTTCTTTATTAGTGTATTACATGTGTATATTACATATTGTTTATTACATTTATATTATTTCATTATCATCATTTGATCATGTACATACATAATTATAATCTAAATTTCTATTTACCCTTCAGCCTATTTGCCTCATGCCACATGTTTCTCAAGTCTATAAGATTAAACTGATTAAGATCAGAACACGCACTATCAATGCTTGGACTACTGGTTACCCTGAAACCAAATTATAAATCCTTTCTTATACTTAGGTTTGCGAGCTCACGTTCCAGTCTTATTTAACAAATACTAGAGCAATTTGTAGAGAGCTCGAGTACAGTTCGATAAACGATGTCTCGCGGTCCGTCCGAACGCGGCCGCCAAATAGCGAGCCGTCGCCGATTCGCTGAGAACCAATTTACTAGAAGCAATTCGGTGAAACCTTGTTATACGCTACGACTTCTGCTAAGTACAACTCTTTGGAATTGTTGCCGAGGAGGCGAGACAAATAATGTTTAATTTGTATCAGGTACAGGTACAGAAAAGGTTATGTTGAAACTAAATATAATATACCTAGGAATTATATAAATGATACTTGTAGAGTGGGGCTTGGGCCCACTGCGATAGTGCTCGGGAATAGCACCGCGCCTACATAATACAGGCCGACCTCAAGTAGGACTTTGATAATATTTCAGGTTGGTTTGACCGTTCAACATCAGATAACAGTTTACTCGAATGTATTTGCCATTTTGAAATACAGAATTAACGTATGACAAAGCAGATAGTCAAAAATAAAAAAATGTTAGTGCAAGTCGACGCGCAACTGTATTTCCACTTCTAGGAACTAAGTCGGTCACCTCGTATTATTTAGTGAACCTCACCTTCCTTCTGAAACACAATAAGTGGCTTCAGGGTAGAGTTGTGCGGCGGCCGCCCTACCACCCATTGCGTACTCTTTTAGTGCGATAGTCATTCGATGTATAGTACGCAAAGGGAGTAATAAAACGCATCTCTTATAAAACTGAAAGCATTTTTGTTACGTTTTGTTACGTGATAAAAGAATGTTACGTCGTATTCTCTAAAGCAGTTTCCGGACGCGGCGCGGCGCGGCGACAGCAGCCAGGTGCCCTCGCACTGAGCTCCACACTATCGGCTTCTCTGTAGCGTGTACTGCTTGATATCTGTTTCGTATATCGTAAAATATTTGAAAATTAACCTAAAGTTAGAGAAATAAATGCAGTAATTAAATAATCTTTAGAACCTCAATGAAATTAGCTATCCATTAACCTTGGGCCTTCCCTAGTTGGCGCCACTCCACCCTGTCTTACCTCCTCTAAAGCCTTTTCTCGGTATCTTCTTCAGATAATATTATTTAATGAGATTAATTAAGAATTATTTTCATTGACTCAATAGATTCAGCATAAAACCAAATTATAATAAGTAACTACAAATCGTTCCGACCGGCTGTGTTCACCACTTACGAGTATATAATGTACTCGTAATGTACTAATCACACTTTTCCTATTAAATTCGTCCAATGACTCCTTACACTTTAAAATTTGCCAAATTATCAATCGACTTTTTACTGAAATTTTCATGGAAGATATCGGTTAAAATCTGTCATATTCTTATTACATTTTTAAAATCGGTATTTTAAAAACTTGAACCTTAGACCGAAAAAGAACTACAGATCTAAATGTGAATGCGTAAAAGTGTACGCGCGCTATGTTTGAGAATTCAATCTTTTAGACATTCTCTCTTACATTTGTTCGCTCAGCATTTTTCAAAAATTTAACTATAAATTTTTAAAATTTTCTCTGAATAATAATCATGACATTTCGCTCAAATCAATGGGAAAATATCAGCTCTCTATTCTTTTTTTAAACCTTATTTTCTATGCGGACTATTTCTATTGGAGTTAATGCGAAACCCATCGACGTAAAGCGAAACCCATTTACATATAAAACATTCATTCGTGCTTATCACACAAACATTTGTCCCGGTAGAAATCGAACCCACATTCGTTCATCATTCAAATTAGGTTATAGTCTTTAACCTAATCCAATAGATTAATAATAATATCAATGATGTTTAAATAAAGAAATCTAAAAAGTATGTACAGGCAAGCCACACCTGTCCGTGGCCCACACAGCAAGATGGTGACCACATTATTGATAAACTTACATTTATCTATGTCTGCTTGTAAATACTGTTCTATGTAATTGTAGTGTTTATGCAACTTGTGTCGTGGGGGCATCTTGAATCCAATACATATCAGGCATCTAATTCTAACTGAAAGTCAGGGTCCCTTAGCATTAGTCCAAGTGACCAGTCTGAGATTAAGCAAGTAACGCTATATCAAATTAGGATGCTAGGTCATCTAGCGCTCTGCAAAATTAAATGGCATATTGTAACCAAAAAGATTCCCATCATTTCAAAATCTCCTTTTTAGTCAGTTAATAGCAAAAAACACGCGACATAAATTTGAATTTGATTGCTAATCTCACGACATAAGAGGTAACAAGAAACATCAAGTCTGCCATTCGCAACTTTAGAATTGATTTGCAAACAAATAAGAGAAGAGCTGTAAAGTGAAATGGCCAGCATCTGCATCCCAGCGCGCAGCTCGGGGCTCCGCACCTCCGCGGGACGCGCTCTGAATATATTTGTATTGGTTATTTCGCTGCCTCGGCTATTTCCGCTTTAGAACTTTTAAAGATACCATTTGAGTGTTATGGGCTTAGGTAAGTGGCAACACTTGTTCTGGTGGTGGTCTATACGCTATAATATTTGTAGAAAGAAGAGATGTGCGCCCCATCTCATAGCTCTAAAGTCATTAGTTAAACAAAAATGCCACATAGTTACAACTTTCATTTGTAGGGCTTGCGAGATGCGACCTCACTCATCGAACAGCATAAGAAAAACATCTGTAACTCTTCAAGCCCGAGAAATCTGCATAACGTGTCAGGGTGTGTAAAGTCCGACCACTCAGACTTGCCCAGCAGTTGGACAGTAATTGGTTAACGACAACATTTGCATTTTACAAACTCTTTACTCCTTTGACGGTCTATTACTGAAATATATAGGAAAAACTCAAAAAAGTTTATGCATACACCTATTTAAAAAAAAATGTATGTATTAAATTATTGTGGACAATTAAATAAAATAAAATAAATAAATAAAATATCCGCGAGCTGTTCTTCATTCATCATTCTTCAGACTTTAAATACGTTTAAAGCTTCTAATCATGTTTTACACTGTCTTCGGTGTCTTCAGTGTCTTCAGTCATTGGAGTGAGAACTCTTTTTTAAATGTATATCGACTAAAACAATTACATCGCGAAGTCGCAACACACGACTGAGTAATTTTCCGCTTAATTATTTTAAAGACAAAAGTACTCTCTTTATTATGACATATGTATGTATGTATATATGATTATGAACATATACATGCATACTACATGAATCCATACGTTTCTCAAGTATGGGTGAATGTATACACATATGTATATGTTCATTATGCTTATTGATAGATTGATAACTATCATTTACTTTAAACAAAAACGAATGAGGTTTAGTTGATGAAAATGATACAAAGAAAACATAAAGTATAAACTGCTGAAAATGGAGTGCGAGGTAACGAAAATTCGATACATGTTCAAAACTCGTTATATTTTATTAAGAGATTTCAGTTTTCATCTCCACATTTTCATCTAAAAATATTCACGACATTTTCACGGCAGAACCTGCTGATATTTACTCAACGGAGCTCAGCGGCGCGCGGCTACGGTCGGAACTTTAATCAAATACAATATCTCTGGACGTAAATATAGCAGCGACCTACTGCCCTTTAGCTTATTTATAAAAAAATATTGCAGAAAATGTTTCGAAGAAACAAAAGTTCGGCCGCGTTTAAAGTCGTGCGTGCGTCGAGCAGCTCCACAGCGCTTTCATTACTTTTATACATCTGCGTCACATAGACAAAGCGGCCCGCCGAACTTATATATGACCACCTCGGACTCACCGAACAATGCACATTGAACCTAGTGCCCTAAGCATAAGACTGAAGTTATGTTACTGTACTGCTATTTCTTTGTTACAAGCTGAAACAAATTGTAGTCGGTGGAGATAAGTTGTAAATTAGAATGTACGTTATTTTTTGATTCCCCGATGTTATTACAAGAGACAACGGCACCAAGAAAGGTTCTAACACACTATCCAGATGGTGATTGGTTCTCTAAATGGAATAATATATTGCATGAGATTTTGGTGATGAACGTATCTACCTTTGTGCATATGTATGTACATGCGAGTACTGACACTGACTTTCACTGTGTTGGAAGGATTGGTATTTGAAGGCTTACGCTTGTTACAGCTAAATGAAACCACTTAAATTATGAATAAGATCAAGTCAATTCTTTGTCAACATTATGTTTGACTGGCCTTTTGGTATTGTGGTTGGCGAGTCTGACTACGAAACGGAAAGTCGTGGGTTCAATACCCAGAACAAATATTTGTGTGATGAGCACGAATATTTTAATTAGGTCCTAAGTAAGCCTTTCAAGGATTTATTTATTTATTTCAACGTAATCACGAAATAAACAGTTTGAAATAGCTGTTATAGTAAAAACTGTGTTGCAACTGTTTACGCTCACCCCGGATAGGAAAGACTCCTTCCCGGAAAAGAATAACAACAAATGAGAACTTTTAATTGCCGTGCATAGAAAAATGGTGTCATGTTGAATGGCGGTGGTCCTGGGGAGCTCTGTAGTGGTCGGCTCCGACAGTGGCGGGCCACACTGGTCGCCAGTCGCACGCACTACTCCCGCACGGCCTCACCCGAGCAGCTGCAAGCGAGCTCGCCACTTCTTTAATTGAATTGAAAGTACCGATGGCTGTATTAGCTTCAGTTTAGTGTTCTACAGTTCAACGATTACAGCTAAGAGTGTTTATGTAAGCTACGAGCTGTTATTGTTTCAAGTTGACCCCATTATTTTACGTTATAAATACATTGAAATTGAGGGCATGTTGAACTCCTATCGTCAAAAACAAAAAGTATTCTTTATTATACACCATAAATATTAAAAAATGGTTATTAAAATAAACTTGATTTATGACGTCATGATGACCAAAAGGTCTTATTGTTAACGTAGCGATTTCTTCTAGACAACTATTGGTTAGACAATAATATAGAAGAAAATGGGGATTCAGGATGTAGGAAGTTAAACATTTAAGTAATAAATACAATGATAAAGAACAATATAGAAACATTCTAAAAGAGGTATAAGTGTACACGAATAGACAACATCCAAGCTACCGACATTAAGAACTCAATGAGAACTCTAGAACCGGACGGTCGCTACAGCTCACGTACTCATGCGGGGAACATACGAGTGAAGCTTCCAACAGTCATGTGAAATACAAATAGGTGAAATGATATTATGACATTTAACTGGTACTGGCATCCACGCCTTTCTATCCTAAACACTATGTGTACTCGTACTTGCTTCGCAGCTTAAATGGGCGTGCCGGTGGTTCCGTGGCGATCCCACATTACATTACATTGTAAGCATCACTGAATCACAATTCACCCACTGTACGCCCGTCCCGCCGGTACCTGCTTTACGAAGGTTATTCGTGACCCTAAAGTCTTGTAGACATCGTAGCAAGTAGTGAGAAGGCTTAGTAACAAAACCTAAACTAATTTCCGCTACGCAGTAACAAGTGACAGTTTGCGGGTAACGTGTAAATTTCAAAACTTTGTCCGCCGCGTGTCCCTTCTGCGGACACACATGAAAGAGCCGGCCCTATCCTACAGCAGTCACCGAACTGTAGCCC
>DWNH01001128.1:0-12097 GCA_018249895.1 Tiana niger
CTAGCATAGCACTTTTCCTATACTACGCATATCGTACGGTGTTCCTCGTACAATGATATTTGTATAATTGTAAATCACATTACAAGATGTTTTGCTCGAGATGTTAGTAAGATTGATGATAACAAGTTTAAGAGACTTTGTTGGTAAGTGCTCAATGCGTCTCCAATATATGTTGAAATTAAGTTAGGCAGCTTATTTTGTAGTTCAAAGTTCTAATTGAGATTCTTCGATTAAACACTGCTCAATTATTCTAGGAAAATTACTATATAGAGTCAACCATACTTCACCAGTACTTTCTTGTACTTGACTAAAGAAAAATTGTCTGAACTGACATCGTTTTTTAATAGTAGTTATATCTTCTAACCTAATCCAGGGCGGAAGTTATAGTTTGAAAGGTGTATGATAAATTGCTCTTCAACACGTTCGTGACTTCAATTGAGTCGCCAAAAATAGCTAGGGGCGATAAATAGTCCACATCCGCAGGTAATTTCATCCAGGATATACGCTCATACGGCAAGATTTCGCACTGTTTCGTATTATGATTGCAAGTGGCCAGCCACTTAAACAATCGTGGCAGTACACAATAAATTATAGTTTAAGGAACCCAAAATGATTATTTGTATGTATATAAAAAACTATGTTCTTTGTATTTCAAACTACCATTAAATTTCATTATCTTCAGGCGCCGGTGCAGGTGCTGATGGCTGTCTGCGGGCTTTAGAAGAGCAGCTGCGTGCTGCCGGCGAGCTGGCTTCGCGGCAACGCGGCGAGATCGACTCTTTGCGAGAACATTGTGACAAGTTACACGCGGTCAGTTGCATATAATTGCATCCAATCTTATGGCGCTATTTCTTTGGTAGACTTAAGTAACGCCATTTTACAAAGTAGTTAAAGAATAAAACATCAAAAAAGATTATTACTAAAAAATTAGGTAGCGCGTTGGTTTTTGTTGCAAACTTCATGTCCTGCCGCGAAATCTTTTGTGTAGCAAATCGTACTTTGAGAAATCATATTTCTCTTTACAATTACTACTACTACTATTTACCAATCCTATTCCTTGAGAATTTCAAAGATTTTGAAATTATTTGTACCTTCAAAAAGAACCGTCCAAAATATTAGATTTCTATCTGGGCTTCGTTGAGTCTGTCAATGAGTGAGAACTTGTGAATATTACATATTATGGAGTTGTTACTTTACGACAGTGTTACGTTATAACAGGAGGCGTGCAACGCTCGAGAGTCGTCACGAATCCTGGAGGCGCGGCTGGCGGAGGCGGAGCGCGAGGCGGCCGAGATGCAGGACTTCCTCGCCGCTGAGACCGGCGCGCTCAACGACTCGCTGCGGGAGGCGGAGGCCGAGCTCGAGAGGCTCAACGCTGACCTTGAACGCAGGTGCGTTCACTATCATCATTAATTTTATAGTAGTCTTATACATGCTTTACATAGTAATAAATTAGTAATATAAGACGCATATTATATAAAAAAATATGATGTACGTTCGAGACTGAGCCCGTATCCACTGGAACGTTAGGCCGATATTTAACGACCTATCAATGCTGATATCACATCTGTAGAGAATACTGTAAGTGCAAAGAAGATTAAATAAATAAATAAAATATGTTGCTGTATAATGTTAATAAACGTATATGTATGTATGAGTGTGTGTGTGTACAGGCGCGCGGAGTGCCGGCAGCTGGTGCGCATGTGCGAGCAGCGGCGCCAGGAGGCGCTAGCGGCGGCGGCACGCGCACGGGCTGGTGGCGGCGCAGCGCTGGCGCTGGACGCGCTCGCTCGCCGCCTACGCGCGCTCTCCGACGCCGTGCGCGCCGCCTACGCGCTGCCGCTGCACGCCATACACCCCACCGTCTACCACAACGACGTTTACAGGTACAAACAACGTGTCCTCGCTAGGAAGTTTAACACAACGAAGCCTACGTGTACTACGTTGTAATAGGGCCGCCTCCCGAGGAACTATCACCGGCAGACCCAATTCTACCGTAAATAATTCTATTGTGTTTCGGAAGGAGGGAGTTGTTGCCAGAGTTCACTAAATACGAGGCGACCATCTTAGTTCTCTAAGTTGCAACACATCTATTTACGATCGCATGTAGGACTAAGATGGACAGCAGGCAGCGTACCTGCTGTATTTAACAGCCTGTGCAACCCATAAACATCCATATTCAATCTTAGGCAATATCTATATAACCATAGATATCTATATAACATTGTAAATAGACGCGATGCTCCTTAGGACTAAAATGGTTGCTAAACTAGTATTTAGTATGCTCCACCAACCAGACCCTTCAGAAACACGACAAATTGCTTCGCGGCAAACATTGACATCATTTAGATTCAAATTATATTAAATAAAAAACACAGTCGCAGTGACAGCGGGGAGACCCTGTCGCCGGACGACGAGCCCCGCGGCGGGCTGCTGGGCGCCGTGGTGCGCGCGCTGCGCTCCGCCCCCGCCGGCACCGTCGCCACGCCCACCGCCACCGCCACGTCTGCAACCTCCGCCACGCCCGCCACCGTCGCGCCACTCGCTGACGACGACCGCTCCAGAATCTCCGACGACAACGACAACTCCGCGGACTTGCTCGACTCTGAAACGGAGCCATGTCTTGTCACTGACCCAGGTGACTGTAATGACTGATGTTTCTTATTTATGTTAAAGAGTTAGAGAGTGATTAAAATACTCCCTCGTTTTCCCGTTGCTGGGTGTTGCAGCGCCTGCTGCATTATAAAAAGCAGACATTTCAATGTTGTAAAGTACCCACTTTGAATGTGTCATTTATATTTATGTGTGATTCCACAAGTTTATCTATATATCTAAGCCTAAATTATTTGCAAAACCTTCAGTAATTCCTCTTTAAAAATTAACACTGGGCATAGGTCTCCTCTCAAATATGAGAAGGATTTAGGCCATAATCCACTCACGTGGCTTCCGAGAACGTTACGAACCGTCAGAAATGCCGGTTTTTTCACGATGTTTTCCTTCATTCAAGAAAAATTGATAATTAATTTATGGTCTTCTTTTGACGCATTTTATTTATTATGTAATTAATTTTATTTTGTAGTTATGTGTATGATATAATATTTTGATAGAAATGTATTTGCATGTTTTTATACTAAAATGGTGTTTCTAGAATACGCAGAGGAATGGTGGTCGGGTGCTGAGGGAGCTGGCGCGTGGAGTGGAGAGGAACTGTCCCCGGAGCGAGAGTCCTGTGGTGACAATGACAAAGGTGATATATATTCATAATTTTTTTTATTAGATCTAGATATTTTATGATATCTACACATAAATGACTCAACTCTTAGTTTCTGCGGCACAAGGAGTTGAGTCTATTACTTCGTTTAATACTAATATGGTGAAATCGAACGATACCATTAATCAGTTTTATATTTTTATATAGGATCTTCTGCTTGCGATTTTGTTTGTATGAACGGGATAGAATATATCCTTTAAATTAATTCTGATTATAAACTATCTGTGTACCTTTCATTCAAGTTTGGTCAGCCATTGTTGTGTGATTAGGTTTACAGGTTTACAGTTATCCAAACATATAAACTTTCACATTTATGAACATTTATTAGGTATGATTTGTTTGTAACCGTGGTCGTGTGGTGCGTGCGAGCAGAGGGCGGTGAGTCCGGGTCGGCGTCGGAGCGGTCGTCGCTGCGCACGCTGTCGGCGGCCATCGCAGCGCGGCAACGGTCCGAGGCGGAGGCCGAGGCGGCGGAGGAGGCGGCGCGTGGTGCGCTGCTGGAGCGCGTGCTGGCGTTGGACGCGCGCCTCGCCGAGCTGCTGCGCGCGCTGCGCCTCGCCGCCGCCGCCGCCGCGCGCCACCATGATGCGCCCGCGCACGCGCTCGCCGCGCACCTCAAGTGAGTAGACACGACGCCCGGTAGCTCTTCGTGACACCTCGCCTCAGGTGAGTTTCTACACAGCGCGTTGCAGCTCCTCCTGTCAGCTCAACTCGAGTGGCTGTTTACTGTGGCTGAGCTCAAATGAGTGCAAGGTGTTCAGCGGGTCATTCACAGTCGCGCATGGTGTACCTTTTCAGATGGTTGTCACTTGAACTCCCATGGGGCGGGTATACATATTAATATTCTGCAAATGATGAGTTGCGACGATACACTGATACCTGAGAGTCGATAAAAGTAGCAACCAAAGTCTAATGTATTATTTAAACGTAGATGTTATAATAGAAAGTCATTATTATTGAAGAAAACATATAAAACATTATCCTTTGACATTGCCTAATGAATTCATAGCTAATTCACTCAATTGCCATCAGCTATTATACATTTCACGCAACAACTTAGTACTAGCATGGATTAACCATTCGCTAACATCATGTAGTGTTCATTAACATTTGCAATCACGCATCCGCAGAGACAAGATAGACGTGACGGAGAAGAACGTGGCCGACGTGGTGGTGAAGAAGCTCGCGGAACTCGACGCCAGCAAGCACCTGATGGAGCAGTACAGGCACTCTGTAGAAGTGAGTCCATGGATCATTGCCATCAAGTCTATGATAGTTTTATAATATCTCACAAGAATTGACAGACTGAACGATCATGTGGAATTACCTTTAATTCGCTCCATCACACTCACTGCAATCAATCATCTGACGAACCGTGTGGTGTAGTGGTTACCTGGTCGAAGGGTCCTAGGTTCGGATGGACAATGGAAACATACAGCGCAAAATTGCACTGTTTTAGAAGGTTAAAATAACGTTAAAAAAAACTATATAACCTTAAAATGTTTACATACAGAAACACATCGTGAAATCACGTCGTACATACATCGTGGTGACTGGTTTTATATTGAACAATATCGTGCTTCGATACTTGAGCCAGAGAAAAGTCACTAATCTGAATAGTGACAAAGATATTCCCCGATTATTGTTTATGTCTTTATTAAGGAACCTATAAATGAATTTACACTGCAAATGAATGTTACCACAAATATTTCGCACTTCTAAATCTTACGTCTCAAGCCAGAACAATTTGCTTGAATATAGGCTGTAGGATATTTTGTTAGTGCTGTTAACTGATTTAATATGAAACAGGTATTTACACCATTCAGGGCCTGCTTGGCGATCTCGAGTCAAGAATAAAACGCCAAGGTTAATAAGAATTACTGAATATACTAAGCTTTTAGACGCACACGTTGTTACGGTCGCATGTTCTCTCCTCTATAGTTATACACATAACACTACGCCGAATTCAATAATAACACACTTTTTGTCACATAAAATAAAAAATTGGGATTTAACAGACACACAGATTTGTCTATACACAATAATTTACCTTTGTTGCTTTTCTCACTCACTTGTCAAAACAAAAAAAAATCGAAATCACACTTCAGCCTTATTTAATAGACATTCACATTAATCTTTCATTGAATTATCATTATTTGCACTGTATCACAATAATATAACATATATATTGTATTATAGTTTGATGTTGTTAATTTTAGAGATTTTGTACCTTATCATTAGTACTACTTAGGAGGGAACATACGAAAATACGGCAACGAAGCTTTCAACGCTCTTATGGTGTCCAGCACTTTGTACAAATTCACGACAATCTGTTTCACATCCAACCATTTCCCCGGCGTACGTTTACTGTGAATAACACCTAAATTTCTTCCAAATTTCTCTGTTTTCACGTGAATAGCTGTAGTCGCATACAATGTATGGAAAATTTATTTTTAGTTATGTGAATAACATGAAAATATTGTTTTATGTTAATTTAAGATTGCTTTGGCCTACGCAAAAATACTACCTATTTAATAGTTATTTTTGTGTAGAAAGCTGTGTAATAGTGCTATCGGCGCTTCTGCGGACAGATTAAAATATGTTAATGGTTAATCGAAACTTTTCTATTTGTTAGACGCTCAAAAAGCAGTTGGCCCAGTCCGGTGAAGAGGATGACATAGAGATCTTAGAGGCTGTAAGTGACTGTATTGTTTTTTTAACTATTTTATGATATTATTATCTTTAGTATTTTTTTTTATATATTTATAGAGGTATGATGTCTGCATCTGAAACTAAAAGCATAAATATTAGTTGTGTTCTGTATAGATATATCCTCATGCTCATTCAGAGCATGCGCGTATAAGGCGTATATGACCCAGGCCAGGCAAGGCAAGGATATACGGATCTCTTATGGTTTTCTCTTTTTGTCATCCATTTACTTAAACGATAAACCAATTACTAGTAAGTTTC
This sequence comes from Tiana niger, assembly GCA_018249895.1. Taxonomy (NCBI): domain Eukaryota; kingdom Metazoa; phylum Arthropoda; class Insecta; order Lepidoptera; family Hesperiidae; genus Tiana; species Tiana niger. Next base: position 6,242 of record DWNH01001128.1, read on the forward strand.
CTTCTTATATTATTATGATCAACGTCCGTATGAATGTAATCCAATGTGACGACGGTCCAGGAGGTGTCGACGTGCAGCGAGAGCGAGCGCCGCGCGCGCTACGAGGCGCTGGACGGCGCCGTGGCCGCGCTCGCCGCCGCCGCCGCGTGGCCACGCGCCGCGCGCTTGCAGCGCCGCCTCGAGCGCCTTGCCTTCGCGCTCGCCGCCCCTCCGCCCGCCGCAGCACCCGCCCCCACCCCCACGTCACACGCTTCTCCACCAGCCGCCTGCACCTAAGCGGCCTGACGCCGCCCCCCCGTCTTGTGTAGCGTCTAGGAACAGCGGGGCAGGTGCCAAATCAACCTGTTTATACATATATCTCTTCCCGTTCTAACATTTTGCCTACTGCTTATCTATCGAGGAACTACTTATGGGAGCTAGTTGTGACAATGGGGTAAACAAGGGTCATCTGAAAAAGAGAGGCGGGGTAACTTCTATCTTTAAATATTGTCTTTTGCCATAACTTACTTGCATACTTAATTACAATAGAAACTACCTGAAAAGCATGAATATAATATATGTTTAACATAAAAGGAAATATTTCATAGATATCTGTACTTTCTTGTCTGTTTTCCTAACTGTATAAGTACATTACAAGTTGATAAAGCACAATGTTCATAGTGCTTATTATAAAGCTTAATACAAGTTTTGTCAATTACGTAGTAGTTACGAATGCTAATTAGTATAAGTCTCAAGAAATAAAAAAAACTTCTTAAATTTCAATGTTCTATGAATTGATACAGTTAAAGCTTTTCCCTATCCACAAATATGTAAATTCTTTAAATAAAACTTAATTTAAATGAAAGCTAATATTACATCTAATAAAATGTTTCCATATTTTCGAAAAGTTCCAGTTTTATCGGACAATCGTTCACTAATTCATCTATGACCGTCTAACCAGACGTCCGTCCTACACGCCATAGGTAACTGCTTGTCCGTAGTCCGCTTTTTATCCAAAATGTAATATTTCGAATTAATATCGAATTGTAACTATTTAGGTAAATAAATGATCAGAGGACCACGACTCCTTTATTGAAATATAAGTAAATATTGCTAATAAGATGTGTTCACGAAATATTTGAATTAGAGGAATTAGAGAAACGATTTTAAAGTGTCGATCACGTAGATTAGTATGCAGTTGTAGCTACAATATGAACTGTGAACTCGTTAAATGTCCTATCTCAATTTTATGATTATTTTATTTTTCAATACCGTTTAATACTTTTACATACCCCTCACTGTTGCAAGAAAGATTTTATATGACAGATTTGAAGCGGGATAAGTTGTAAATTAATATTTACGAGTCTTTTCTTATAAAAACAATTTACTAATTATTAAAATTTAAAACAAGTTTTTTGTTTATCTGTAAAGTTGTCGAAATTGAGATAGTATTGGTTGTCAGTTCACGTTCGATATGAATCTTATTCTCGAACATTATTTAACGAATTATTCACGTGTATGATCTCAATGTGTGGAATAACATAAATACTATTTTCAACTTTTTCCTTTTAAAATAAATTGGAATACGTAACTATATATATAATTGCGTAATTCTCCACTTAACCTGTCATTCCGTAGGGCATTTAAAATTTGTTAAGTACTTTGTCTACTAACGTTTTGTTTGTTTTTAACTTATTATAACAGTTATTATTACATAATTTGTGTAGTTTTGCGTTACTAATACACTTTCTAAGATCTACTAATATTTCATGAATGTCTTGCAGGCATTTGAATTGTTTTGTTTAATTAGTTGTACCTACTGATAACATTTTGTATACTTAGTCATAGATCTGTTTTATATAGTTTAAACACTAAAAATGTTAAGGATTCCTAAAACAAAACTTGTAAGAATTTAATAGTCTCATATTTCCATCGCGTGACATAAAATTTTATTTTTATATTCAAATACTTGATAAAATAAACGAACGTAATACGTTCTTCCTTACAGAAGTCCGCTGGCGGCCTGAGATACAATTACGATTGATAAGTCGAGAATCATAAATGTAATTTTAAGTGCCATTAGTTCTAGTAACTGTAATAAGAATATGCTGCTGGTTGCCTAAACTGAGATATCACAACGCGCCATCATATAAAAGGCATATAACTGCCTATTAAGCACATAACCCTACCTAAATTTATTGTTACTCATGTTATGTCTTCTCTGACAAGTATTGAATTTAATAAAAATAACCGACATATTTGTAAATAAGACGTAGATGGTACACAAATGGTGTCTCTAGTCAATATTCTGCAATTATACTCTCGACATAGATATTAAAAATGGGTCGAATTAAATTCTATGTAGCGACATGCATACGTAATTTTTTAGGTAAATGTACGAAATCACAATGCAGTTCCCTCTTTTAAAGTAACGTTTAAACGAGGTAACTGTACCGTAACTAAATTTTGCTTAAATAAAATTTATTATTCTACATTAGATTAAGTACATACATTTACTCGTTGAGGAAATTGTAACGTATGAGACTGATGTTATATTTATGCTGACAAATTGTTTGTGACCTGTTGATGTTCGTGATAAGTGTCGAAAGATAACACTCGGCTCCAAGCACACAAGAGAATTATTACATAGAATAATGTAATTACTTCATATAAGTATAAATAGCTTAATTAAATGCTTGTCTCATAAATACGTAATAGTACAAATCCAATTTAAATGCTTCGTCCATCCATATCGCTTGCTTCAGGTGCTAATGACACTATTGGTTATAATAAATTATTATAAGAATTTGTGGCTTAGTATCGCCGGAGTATGTGGAAAATATTTTAATTAATATTACTAATATTAAACGTAAAATTGTCAAATTATGTGATGTAAATAATGTGTAAATATAAAATTATAAAGAAAATTTTCTTTTATTTTCCTTTTAATAAAGATTTTACTATAATGAAAATTAAATAAAATACCAATTAGATTTTTTTTATATGGTAACGTAATATTTATTTTTTGCAGCTGTTTTCGTTAACTCTCAATGAAAGTGTCCACGGGTAAGATCAGACTAAATATCCACATCCATTAGTACCCAGAGATTGGTACTACTTTAACAGATTGAAATGACTTCCTACAGGTTATTGTAGTTAAAATTATAGTTATCTTGACGATAGGCACCAACCATCATGAATTAATTTTATTTACATATGCTGCAACTATGAAAATTATGCTCGAAAATCCTGTAAACTAAAGTAATAAAAGTTAAATAAAACAATGTAATAAAAAGACCAAAATAGTTGGAACATTTATTTGATACTCCGTTAAATTAACATTACATTTACAGTTTTGAGTTATTAACATGTTTCCAGCCATTATATAATTTGTTATTCTGCAGGTTTGTCATAATTTTTGTATTTGAATTAATCCTCCCACAAATTGCCAAGTCTCTATACACATCTCTTACTGTACACATCTTTCCATTCATACCAAATATGATTATATTATAATACAGCAAAATTGGCAACTGGGACAATTGTTCTCAAAATATTGATTAACTGCGACAATGACCATTTCCACTTAGTTTATAAAATTACTAAATCCATTACCATTTTAGTAATTGAAAGAATAATTTAGATTCCTGAAAAAATATTAATCGACACGTAATACTATCAACTTAAAAATTACGAACTTTACACGTTTGAAAAACATACATATATACTTTAAATCATGTTACTGTGATTTTACAAAAAATCATCTCACATTCATTCCTCCATTTTTATCTAAAGGAGAACATTTAAAAATCAACTTACTAACATTTGTAGTAGGCAGTTCATTTACTGTCCTAATTGTATTGAAAAATTATTTAAGGGGCCATTCAAAATCGTAAAATAAAGAGGAATAAATTGAAAGAAAAAATGTAATACAACAGTTATATCCAGGTTATCTTCGAAATTCTACTCAAGTTTTAATTTTATACATACATTTATAATGACAATAATTATCTCCATTAGTAATAATTTGTGGTACATAACTGAAATAGTGCAGTGTCCAAAGGTAAAACACAAAAATGACAATATCTGTCATGACTTCAGCCAAACATTGTTTTTAAAAGTCCAACCGAGTCATTTCAATTGATGACTTACAGAAAATATTAGCATCGCAGTTAATGATTTGATGATTAAGTCTAAAAGTATAAATATCAGTCAGTGGGCTGCTGAACACTACAGCAATATCCTCCAAACGTATAACCTATTTAGTTAAATGCAGTATGATTATACTACAACTACAGGAAATTTAAAGAGCGCCCACAACGTAACAGATCCCACATGTTTAGTCTATACATACATAAACTCGCGTAATTGAACTAATTATACAATTAAATTGTTAAATGTCTACACTAAATACAAAATAAACTACACATCCACTTGTTCCATTTTATGATATCTATACAACAACATTAATAAAATACGCATGTGACATACTTGTATTGAAAATGCATTAAAAAATCTTACAATAATGTTTGTGTGCATTGTTAAATTCATATTTAAATACATGGAAAATTCTTTTACTATAAAATAAGGAATGAATGATCGACCGCGTCCCGCTAAATACTTATGAAAGTCAAGTTTTTTTTTTGTTATTAATGTAAAATATAACTAAAGTTGCAATTTGTAGACAATGATTGCACATTACGGCGCGTGTAAATGACATAATTTTCTTAAAACATGTGAATACTATAATTTCTGAGCTATTGAACTGTAGGTTCTTGTAAACTACCACTTGAATTTATTTTGTTTTTCAAATTATTGAAAAACATTAATTTGAATTTTGAATTACTTACTTACATAAACTTGAATTTATTTTGCATTGAACACAAGACAAAGGTAAGTTGGTAACAAATCTTTATTCTTATCTTACCGTGTCAAACTTGAGAAAACTTTTTTAAGAATTATCACTTATTACCGACATCCACTTATTAATAGGTAATTAGAATATATTGAATTTATTCTGTAAGGAAATAATTGAATTATTTTAATTAATTTATATAAATTTAACCATAATTTCGGTTAGCTTTGACGTTTATTTTTTAAGTACATTATCATGTGACGCCTGGAGTTTATTAGACGGGATTTAAAAAAATGGAAAAATCCAAACCCACACTAAACACACGCCGTGACGGATTTATATTAGTCAAGTACTTACCTAAGTGTATGGGTCTGATTGGGATAGGGGTAAAAACTGTTAGGCCCATAGTTCTGTATCTATAGGACTATTTCTTTTGATAATGAGGTAATATAAAGTCAATATAATAATGTTAAATAAAAATTACATTTATAAGCTATTTAGTAGTTTAAACTGGCGGTTTAAGCGACATTTACACATCATCTTGACTGAGTTTTTAAGCAAATTGACTAGTTACAGGCCAGCGACAAGCGGTTGAACAGCGACTGTTTACATTATTTTACAAGACTAAGCACAATCTCGAAAAAACCCTCCCGTCAACCGGTTAGTAAGGGTTTGTCGAAAAAAAAAGCAAGTCTATTCGAATCTCTTTGAAAGATAGCTTGCCAGATAAATTCACCCGCTACGATCCGATCGAGTACTACGGGCTTTACCAACTTTTTATCAACACTGAAATCTCTCTGTACACTTAAACTTGAGCGATCTTAATCGGGCTATAAATGATAATAAAAATGTCAGTTTCCAGCCTGAACATTCTTACTGTATAAGCAACCTATGTCAAACATACATACACAAAATCGCTCAGAATTTATAAACTTAAATTAAATATTTAACGCTTCACACTCATAGCCCCACACTAAGATTCTAGGATCTTGTGTCGTGGGTACCATGGACACACACACAGA
>DWNH01001129.1:0-12096 GCA_018249895.1 Tiana niger
CTGCCCCGCCGGGAATCGAACCCAGGACCCTTCGAATGGTGGACCGGCACGGTAACCACTACACCACACGGGTCGTCTAATGACTTAATATTTCGTATTGGCAGCTGTTGCCAAAGAAAAGAAGTAAGTTCAAGTAGACGGAAAGACTTTCTCCTGTAAAGACAAAAACTACTTAATCAAAGATGTAATTTGTAGAAACGACAATTTTTATCCGTACCCGAGGACATGCATGCCTATAGAAATTTGTACAATTATTGTACAAAATTCTAATTAATTAGTTAATTCGTTATTAATTTTACAGTCTTATCAGACTGAGTAAAATATTGTTATATGGACACTGTATTAGCTGCAGTTAGTATTAGTAAACACTTTAAATATTAATAATATTTCGTTGGTACAAATTCAACATTTAGCGATGACTCCAAAAAAATTTAGCTATTTTTTATAACTCATCACTTACTCGTCGCTCTTCTTCGATAGTGAAACAAACTCTCAGTGCAAAAGCCTGCAATTAAATATAATAATGGCCTTTTGTGGCAAAGGGAAAATTAGAAGGGTTACATAAAACCTTTTGTGTAGTAATTGCATAAGTCGTTGAAGATCTATGAATGATATATCGAAATGGCACTTCCATTTATCAAAATTAAGAACGGGAACATATTAACTATCGAGACGCATTTGAATATTATGGTCATACAAAATGTATACCTACTTGTTCCTAAATGCGGTACTCTGTACTGAAAATTTGTACACCATAGGTAAATACGAGATACAGTAGATTTTGGTACCCATATTTATGCAAATAAATGATTTTAGAAACAATTTCTTAAAATACTTAGGTATTGACTACGTAAAATACCATTGTCATTGTAGCACCAAACGCTATAGTAATTTACATAATACACTTAGCAATTAATATCCAAATGTCGTGTAACCTGATGCAGATGGAATCTAATTGATCGAGGCTAAATAACACGTTGGAAATACAGAATCATTGAAACAGCATCTGTCGAACGTTACCAGTAATGGTGGAACAGATGGACCAACAAACAATGAGTTTGTGATGTGGTCGGACGAGGGTCCCGAAACTAATAATAGTTTAATGTATGGCAACAAACCCACGCTTTTTAAACTTCAAGGGCATTAGGGTGGTTTTGTAATTTTAGAAATCTATGTGCAGCTGAATTGAAATACTACTCAACCAAGAGTACTTGTTGACGATTGAGAGCCATCCTTATTGGAAAATAACTAAACTAAATTATTAAAAAAATGAGACTAATAATATAGATCCACGGCTAAATTAAATGGTTTAATAAAAGATTATTGCTTGGAACGAATCTCTTATCAATCGACTTACCGATAAAACTACGCAGCTTCAAAATAATAAAATTAAGTTGGTATAACAGTACCTTTACCTCATATTATGAAACGAGAATACGTTTCATCTTTCTCGCATAAAATTCAGAGTGACAATAATAATCTGACCACTGGACATAAACTTAAAAAAAAAGTAAACAAAACACCAAACGACAGTGAAAGCGTGGCCAACAAATGAATCGACCGACCAATTAGTGGTCTTTGGAACTAATCGTCGATTAAGGCGGTCACCGACTAGGTCGACGGCGGATCTAGAGTGAGGTCGGGCAAATGGACCGCGTAACGACCTTGTTCACAGTGAAAGACACAAAAGAAAACTACGTGAAACAGATCGGGCCGATTTCTGTTTGTCGTGGTTTTTGTTTGCTTCTCGTATTCCACTGACTACTGACGTGCAATGGTTGCGGTCAACGATAGCCGGTAGAGGTGACAGGAGCTATGCAAACATGGAATAATAAAGACTTAAGCAGTTTAGTATTTATAGAAATGTGTAGACACTCACGAAAACTTTAATCATAAAACGTGTAATAGCTTTTCAAGAAAACGCAATTTTAAATGGTTCCAAAAATAACTGTCCAAAGACAATGAGACCAATGACGTCAACATATTGTACATATAATGTAATAAACAAACATTCATAATCAATCGAAGCACATATGTATGCTTTTCAATTAATTTATTTTACACAAAGCTTTTCCAGTTACCAATGACCATATCCCCCTACATGTCGTTTCGTAATTTTTAATAATTTGTCACTACGAAGATTGAAAAAGAGGACCGCCTATTCGAGACAAATCGATATTTTTAATAGAATTACAGCAACGAAGGGGATCAATTGTTCGGGGATCGATAGTTTCATGGCGATTAATCATTCCGCACCCTAAACTTTTTCATTACTATCGACTAATGATTTGCAACCTCTCATATAAATTGGTCACGTCATTTAGTATATGTTTGGATGTGAATTTAACACCCGCTTGGATTTGAGATAATGGTTTTCCATAGCGTTACAAGTATTGAGTTTTTACATTGAAATATTGTTCAATATACTTAATAGCATGAGTGAGCTTTGCTCGCTTGTAGAATTAAAACTTACCCACATGTTCTTAGTATCCGTATATTGATTTAACGATGGAGTCAAAACCATTCAGCCTTACCTGTAACAAAGCATAAAAAAATGAGAAAAAGAAGGTAAAGGTAGGTAGGGATGAAGTTTCTTTTTTTGTATCTGAAATTAATAGATAAATAAGGCAAGGTTTCAACGTTACATTCTGGTAAGTAACTTATTAGTGGACCAATTGAAGATACACAAAACAGAAGAAAAGTTATTAAGAACATTGGGAGAAAGTCTGCTAGAATAATTGATAAATATATAATTATTTAAGTTTTCATGAACGACGATTACATTAGAATTGGTATGTAGCGATATAAATGATTAATAAGTTACAATTAACGTTAAAAAAAAACAATAAAACGAAACGTTACTTTTAGGACGCTAACATAACTCTTCGTATTGTACTACTTCCTTGAAAGCTTAACTAAATTTACTTATAAATTGCTAGCGATTTGTTACAATACGTTAAGATATGATTGTATTATCACGCACGTATTACCATATATAATTTATGTCTAGGTGGAATGTATTTGGGTTGCTGTGGTGGCTCCTTCTAACAAATTACGTGCCGACACGAATACGTATATGTTACGTTAGAAAAACGATATAATAACAGGTTTGGCTTCAATATCTTATGAGTTGGCATCATTCGCGATGTTTAGAGATTTCGCGGCTATTACAGTACGTGGAAGTGAGCTGGAAGTAACAACCAATTGGTTTTATAGAGGTAATGATAAGATTGTGAACGTATAAACAAGCGCATCTGACCTAAGTCTCTTATGTGGCTCTAATCTACGTCTATATGTTTTTTGTATAAGAACATATAGGTTCATGCTATACTGTTAAATATTAAACATATATAAAGACAAAAAAAAACTAAAACACAACACAAGCCAATTTTTTGTACACAGTGCCATGTACACGAATATTTAAGAGTAGATTTATTGCCATAACTTATCTCGCCAACAAAAAATGGCAACAAATGCGGTGGATGAATGAGTTTTTTTTTTTAAAAGGGTAACATTTTTTGTTTGGTGTAGCCACACCGCAGGTCGTTGACGTTGCCTTGACTGTGTTGCAAGTGTAAAAAAACTCAATGGTCTCCAAAATAGCATTACCTCATCGTAAACATGGCAATTTGTGAAGTGGCGATAATACGAAAGGAGTGTTTTATGACAATATCGTGGCATATTGAGCCATTTGATTTTCAAATTGTAAGTTTTTATGGGCCAAATTAAAATATTTATATGGATATTATTCAAAACTCCCAGGCATTCCCGGCGGACTATGACATGGGGATCTTCAAGAAAGGCGCTAAAAGAGCTCTCAAGCCGGCAACGCATTGGCGACTCCTCTGGTGTTGCCCATGCCCATAGGCGACGGTGGTGACTTACCATCAGGTGAACCGTTTGCCTGTTTGCTGAGCTTCGCTCATAAAAAAAAAAAAAAAAAAAACTGTTGGTCGCCCATTGATCGAAATTTTATTGTAATTCACTAAACAGTAACTAGTAACACTAGACATAAACAGTCTAATGAATAAAATAATCGTCGATTAGGGAAAATGTAAAATTCTTATCGCGGAAAAAGAAAAGAATTCAACGGGATTAACCTAGATCTGCGCGGATGAAGTCCATCCGGCTTCTAACATTAACATTACTTACTCGTAACGTCTCTAGAATATACGGTGTGATCTGAGCTTGCTCGGTGACGGCAGCTTAAATAATTTTCTGGTGAAAAACAGTAGATCATAATAAAATAACTTTTCCGTAAGCTTAAATGCCGAACGATACATCAAACGAGATTGACAAATAGACTGTATTTATGAACGTGGCGTTTGATTGAATTGACAACACATCGGTATTCCACACCTAATGTCTACGGCATAGATTTCGAACGTATCGTACTGCGCTAAACCTTACGGATTTCTTTTTTCCACTGCCGCTGATGCAGAGACGATTTTATACATTGTTTGTCAAATGATTATGAATTCTATCTTTTTAGTATCTTAGGTTATAATGAAATCGAAGCCATTTTGCATTCGGCCGTACGAGGACGATGGCGTCAGTATTCCGCACCTCATGTCATTACCATAGATTTCGAACGTATTGTGCGGATTTAAAGCTTACGGAAAAGTAAGTACAGCCGCTGATTCACAAATGATTTTATTTATAGGCTAACCATTGTTCATCTCGGCAAAAACACGAAGTACAAACCACATGAGATTAACCTTGAGACTACTTGTAAGTGTTCCCAGCAACAATAAAACGAAGCGAGTCAAGGCGTAACAAAATCAGGAATCAATTTTTTTCGAGGTAAAGGACCGACGTGTATTTTGTTACATACGTTAAATGAACTTCGAAACACTTCAGTGGTCGATATTGAATTTCCGATACTCAAAAAAGAGTTTAATTTTTACCAGTTTTTTCAGTTTTACGATAATTCTTAGACATAAAAAAAATGCTGTAATGGAAAATAAAATGTAAAATAATGTAATTAGGTATATAAAAAGAAAGTATAAGAAGAATGTAGAGAAAAGAGACACCACAAAGTAAGTTAACCTCAAATAGTATCGCAGTCATTAAACCAAAGCATATATTTTATTTCCAGAATATAAGTTACATTGTGTAAATAACACAAAAAATTATATCCACATTATTTCACCTAATAAGGCCAGTCAAAACCTTGAGATCTGAAAATCGGAAGTTGCCCAATCGGAAGTATGACACATTTTGAACCGAAACACAATTATTGTTTCACGGTAAAAATGGGTGTGGCGGTGGTGCATTCCCGGTCTCCCGGTACTACTTATAAATCAATAGCTTTCGCCCGTACGGTATTCGCATTTGCTGTAGTGAAAAGTATTCTATGTGTTATTCCAGGTTATGAACTACCTGCGTACCAAATTTCAGTCAAATCGGAATAGTCGTTTTTGCGTGATTCAATAACAAACATGGAAATACACAAACTTTTCATTTATAATACTTGTAGGATGATTTTGTTGTGTATTATAAACTATGGAGCTATGGAAATGTATTCAGAGTTGATTTACATTGTGTATCATAAAAATAGCGGTATAGTCATTCTAGTTGAATCACATGTAATCTAATCTACGGATCGAAGCTGGCGGCTCGTCAGATGATAACAGTGCAGTACGTGTGAGGATTTGCGCAGTTTTGAGCTGCAAAGTTCATAGCGGGACTTTAAATATTATTCGTTTTATAAATACCAATTATTAAACACTAGCTTTTCCCCGCGGCTTCGGCCGCACCGTATTCGGTCTAGCGTGAAGTGAAATGTATTACATGTGTAATTTATGTTGTGAACTATCTATATGCCAAATTTCATCAAATTTGGTCCAGCCGTTCTTGCGTATAAACTTTCACATTTATAATATTAGTAGCATAAAGTATAAAGCATAATTTTAATGTGAAATATTGATTGCAGTTACCACTTACAGTTAAGTGGCCTAAATGATCTAATGGCCTAAGTGGTTTATAAAGATATCTATTTAAGTATGACAACTATTTTATAACTATCACCTATTAAGGATAATATCAAATTATTAAATATTTTCCCCAAAAGATGCCAACAAACAGTTCTTCCTTACAAGTTAAGTTTCTATTTCCGCAAGAGGTTAGTAGGTGCGTAGGATCATTAACCGCTAATTAATATACATACATATATGGTACTCAAACAGAACCGATGTTCGTAGTACTACGTTCTAGAGTACTCGCTTCAAAACATTTATGGGACTTGCTAGTGAAAAAAGTCGTCATTTCCATCGCGCAGTGAGGAGAACACCTCACATGTCTGTCGCGATAACTTTCTCCGTAAATGCATTTCCAGTCGTGCAATGTCTGCGTATATTCAGTCAAAATACTCTGCTTCTTGCATTACATTATTGTGGGTTAAACGGGAGGTCGTGGGTTCGATCCCCACCCAAAACAAATGTTTATGTGATGAACACGAATATTTGTTGTGTCTGGGTGTATTGTCATCTATATAAGTATGAATTTAAAAAATATTTATGTTTATCATTTGTCTGATTACCATAGCACAGGCTCTGCCTAATTTGGGATCAGATGGCCGTGTGTGAGTTGTGAAAAGATATTAAGATATTTATATTTATTTACTGTTCTTGTTGTTTTAATTAAGGCTTAAGCATATTTAGATGACAGCCATTACGTTTTGAAAGTAATATTATCGCTACGATGCCTCGTACCCTAGTACATTGTCCGTTGTAAACACGATTGTAACACGGGTAAAAGTTGATAAATACTTTACAAGTTTCAAGTCATTCTTAATATCTCATCGGTAGTAAAATTTCTAATGCAAATCGATGTATCGAAAAGTCATTATTTGCCTTTCAAGAATCATGTGAAATGATAATCGTGTGTGCTTTCCGGGTTCGACATAAATAATGAATAATTCATGAGGTTTTACTTCAATGAAAGTGTAAGTTCAAAGAAAGTATGTGTGCCTAAATGTCAAAACAATTCACAAAACGTATGACATTTTGAAATTGCCGTATGAAATCATTTTCAGCCTTATGTTTCGTATTCAATTTTGAACAATCATATTAAAGTACAACTCTAAACATAAAGATTACACAATGTAATCTTATTGTAGGTACAAAAAGTAATACCGTACAACGAAAAACCGCCGAAAAACAACATTTTTAGCATTTTATTTATGGATTCAACTTGAACTAACAAAAAAATTCGCAAGAACAATTGAAGTATAAATATTTCACACATTGATACAAATAATTTTTTGAGAATTTAATTAGCAAGGTCTACATATTGACATTCGAATGGTATTAAATAAAAATGGATATAGTTTATTTTTTTGCTTAAGAATCGAAACTGTAACTCTACTTTCCATTGAAAGGTCAACTATGGTAACGAACGTCCGGTTTCACACCTTCAGTAATTAAAATCGAACCTATAAAGGCATGTTCGTGTATGTGTTTTAATTACGATGGTTTATTTATTTAAAAACGAAGGTATTAAAATTATTTACAAGTTTATTTATAGGTATATGAAACATGTCAAGTTTTTATTTGGATTTTTTTAGGGTAATTTTACACCTCAAATTATATATGTCCGTTAGTTACTTATTTCCAATGAAAAAAAAACTGAAAACATTAAAAATTTTCAGGTCTACAATATTTTAAATATATACTCATACTTTGATACGTACATACATAAAATCTTATATTATGTTATTTATACTTTTGTAGTCCCCATTATGATAATATTCAAACATACAGTAAGGTAATTGATTCACAGCATAGACGACATATGCCAATATTTTTTAAAACGATTTCCTTCTCAATACGCCGACATAATACATGAGCTAGTCAAAATGTTAAATAGCCGCACGTTTTTATCAAAAAATATCATGTCTACGCCCTCCGTTCGGAATATCATTCAAAAGTATAAGCATACCGTGTCAATGTCATTTCGCCCACGCAATTTCTCCCGACAACAAAAAACAACAACACTTCACCTCTAACACTTCGTGATGCCCACGCGTGCGCAACCCATCATTACCTGTATATCCAATTAGTGAGATGGATTGCCGTCGGATCTCTGCTCGACTTACGAGCGCTCGCAAATTATGTGTTAGCACTGTTGGCCAATAAAAAGCTAACGAACGTATCCATCCACCGTACTCATGGTGAAACTTTAAACAGGCATTATAAATCGAAGAACGTACTTCAAATTAAAACAACAAAAAAGTTATAAGAAATAGTTCTTGAAGGAAATCCGACAAATATAAACAGTACATTTATTTTTCTTTTTATCTCAACCTTCATTTCCACAATTTATGATCTATTTACCTAACTTACCCTTGATTATCGTATACATATTTGTATAATATATTTGGTATTAGTTTTTTATTGAATAAAAGTAGCAAACTAGCGTGCAGGCCACCTAGTGTAAAGTGTTCTGCAATCCATGGATACAACTTCAGGCAGTAACCTTAGTCCTACCAAATAAATGCATTGGCACTTCTAAGGACTGAGATGGTCGCCTCGTGTTTAGTGAACTCCGGCATCCATACCCTCTTTCCGAAACACAATAAATTGCTTCACGGTAGAATTGGGTGTGACGGTGGTACTTCCCTGGGCGGCAGCCTACCACCTATAATTTCCCTAAACGTTGCTTACTTTAAAAACAATCATTAAAAAATAATGAAAAATTACACTACACTTACTTACATATTTACATACCAAATATTGATTAAAAAATCTATTTAGAAAAATGCATCCGCTTTGACGACGCCGGTACATTTATTATACTTACGTTTTGTTGAACTTGAAAAACAAACCTTTATTCAGTTAATGGGCACAATTTTAACAGGCACGATATAAAACAACTAGCATTTTATAAAAGCGCAAGAGATAAACACAACTAACGCATTAAAAATCCATTCGTACTATCATAAGTACTTAGGTACCTGTATAATACAAAGCGAATGAACGTGATTCCAGTGAATTAACACGTCACGTTCCACTTAGCGCGTAATCGTCGCACTGATGATATCGCTTTTGAAATTCATTCTATTCTTATCTATTTTCTAATTCACCTGCCCATCAACATGGGTTTTAGGGCAAACAGACTACACAAAAGGTTGTACGCTGTTTGCCCATGTCACACAGTTAATATAAGACGCTGAGCCACTGTAGTAGCTAATTGACATAAAATTACAAAACTGAAAACTGTAAACGAATATAATGAGATTCTTCTTAACTTTAGACACCTACTGTAGGAGGTTATTTCAATTATGGAACGCTGTTAAATTATATGAATTAAAAGCGCTGCATAAACATTTAAGATATTGTATTGTAATGTAATTTTCACACCATTTACAACCATAAGTGTTGTGTGGTGTGATGTTGATGTGATGTTTAAAGAAAACATAAGTAAAGTAACGTAATGACTTTCAAGATTCAAGATGTTTTATTGCAACTAATTCAAACTCCGTTCTGTTTCAAGTTTTGAACAATTTAGATAATCTTTTTCGGTATGAGATTCTTCACTTCTAGAGAAAAACATAATTACTAATAAATGCTTAGTTTCATGCGTGAGCGTACAATAAAAATTAATATTATATATTTTGTTTATTTTTTTTATTTCTTTTTCAACTGATATAAAATTTTATTTAAAATAAATTATAACTCGAGTTAATCTCGTTTTTATAACTAATTAAAATTATTATACACTGCTGATTAGGAAAAAACAATTAATTACACATTTAATCCAACAGTAAAATATCACGCACCTGTAGTTTACTCGCCGGTAATGGGTTAAGTACCCAAAGGTTCTATTGTAAAACAGAGGCCGCGGCTAGGTCAAACAAAACGGAGCGGTATTCATTTTTATTGTGCTCGCAAACACCAGTTCTCACAGCCTGACTCACAAAGAGCTTTTTACATTATTATACCTGTTCACTTTACCAGGGTCTAGGTATTAAATTAAATATTTACTGCACTAAGGGCCGATTTTTCAATCGTCAGATAAAATGTCAAATAACTACCGAATGAATAAAGTTAGTCGACTGTTGTTCGGTCTGATAATTTCTTTCTATTTTTTAATTCCATTTAACTAAACGTATCATTTCATTTCATATTCCATTTACCACCGGCAAGCAACTTATTCTTCAAATAGAGCCTATCTGACTATTGAGAAATCCATATTTTTTACAATCTGTCGAATAAATGCTGTCTGACATTTTATTTGAGCATTGAAAAACGGCCCTAAATGTATTTAAGTAAGTCATAGGCTACTAGGTTAGGAAAAGTGAAGTATTTTTGTGGATAGACATCGGCAATGCCTACGCAAAGAATGTTTTGCTCGTCATTAATAATAGGTACTTAACCGGTTAACATAGGAATAACAACGAATATCATTATATGTATAAGCTTATTTTTACTTAGTCCCATTTATAACGTAAGCCAAGCCGTTTTTAAGCATTTAAATATCGAAAGAAGCAATATACGAGATAGGCTACGAAGCCGACGTCGCCGCAGGCTCCTCCACAAACACTAATGACTTTAATCGCACTGTCTTCGAACAATCATAGAAACGATATCGCTTTCTCTGCCGACTTCACAAAATTAGTGTACCGGTCGCAATACTAGATACAAAACAACAATTCAAAAGAAAGCAAAAACAGATTTCGAAATTAATCAGTGCATTGCGGAATTGTGATAGCCAATTACAGTCCGTTAAAATGGCAGTAATTGTATAATATTATGTGCACTGTGCATAAAGCATTAACATAAAGAGTGCACAGCTACCTGCTAACTAGATACTCGTCATAAAAATATAAAAATTAAGTGCAATTGATCGTATTCAAACCACGCTCTACATTTTATGGCACGGTGCATAGTTACCACTATCACTATCGTTCATATAATGGTATTATTTAAGTGCAACATTTGGAACTACTGAACGTCTTTATAACCCTTTAAGAAATTGTATTATAGTCGTTACTTTTAGAAATATAATCTACTTTTAACGAACATCCAATACATTTGTTTGAATTTGTAATGTTCACTCTTCTTCAGACATACTATCACTAAAGAAAAAATCTCGAAATACGACTAACCAACCCACATAAAATACACAGTTATAAATATAAACTACACTTTTAATAAGAACAGAATATTATTATATTTATTTCCTTTATTCAAAAGAGAACACGCGACCATTAATCTGTCATGTACCAATGAAATTTAGAAAGATTGAATTAAATAAATTCACAGACCAGCGCCAATTAAAGACTATTTAAATTTTAATTTAATTTGTTTTTATGTATGTATATGTAACACGAATTATGTACCAACCCAATTCTACTGTAAAGAAAATTATTGTGTTTCGGAAAAAGGGAGTGGTTGCCGGAGTTCGCTAAATACGGGGCGACCATCTTAGTTCTCAGAAGTAGCAACGCATCTATTTGCAATCTCAGGTTACTAAGGTACTGCCTACAGATGCAAGTGAACGTCCATAGGTTGCAGTGGCCACTGAACACCATGTGGCCTGCATGCTCATTTGCTACTTTTATTCAATATCAAAAACAACCTAGAATCGAAACGGCGTAAGTCATTAACACTTCAAATTCACAACGCTTCTACGATTTATTCCTCCACGTGTCACGATTGTCTCGTTGCTATTCCTTGCTTGCAGACCTGATGCGGAATTAATGAAAATTTGTTCTAGCTAACTACTTATCGGAATAAGTGGACATGAAGGAAGGTAAGCAGATTCCGCTTGCGTTTTTAGGTTTATGTTTCCCTGTAAGATGCTTTGTTATTTTAATATAATAGTTAGTAGTTTCCAAGAATCAATATGTCAATAGTTTATAGTACAAAGTGACAGCCATTGTACATTATTGCTGTAACTTGACAATTTTTTCGACATTCCATTAAAACGAGTATACCTAGCATATTCCTTGGAAAAATCTATTGCCTCTTTTTTTGCTGTTCAAACTATTTTAAATCGAAAAGACGGCAACTACAATAACGGAATTGCACTGCCCTAAAACAGCATCAAATTTTCAATGTAAATCATTGAAAATTTGATGCTGTTTTAGGG
>DWNH01001130.1:0-12094 GCA_018249895.1 Tiana niger
AAATAGAAAAGGGCTTTGTCGCTGAAGCGATTATGACGCCCTGGTTATGTACATAGTTAAAAATTTGATCTAAAGCTATCTAAATACGAGTTTATATAATTTTTTTGCATCTGCCGATGATTAAAATACTTACCAGACGAATTTATTTTAGGTCCATCTGGCATTTTCTCAAAATCAGCAAGTTCCTGTAAAATCATAAATAATTCAAAATAAATATGTTTTAGGCAATTATTTAAAATTTTGGCAGTTGTAAGTCCAGACATATCTACCTGAATTAAGGCGGCAACGGCTACCATATCTTCTTTCTTTGCTAGACGTATCCTTACTTCACCGTCACCCATTTCTACTGGGAAATACAGAATGGCTATACTCACAGGTAGCTGTTGTAACGTAATCTAAATATCTATTAGAATAAAGTTGACACTTAGGAGCTAAACATTCAATCATATTATCATGTACTGACATGTACTGCAATGACACTTCTGTCAAATTCTGTCTGATCTGACAATCGTAGAACGACACTAATGACAACAGCAAGCTACGAAAAAGAGGGTTGCCAGGAAGCTAAAGGCTAAACTACTACATACCTAAGCATACTTAAAAACATACGTACTTGTTTTAAAGATGGTAGGTTCACCGTCCGTGAAAGTATCACCGCACCCTCCTTCCGAAACACAATAAATTGCTTTACGGTAGAGTTGAGTGTGGGGCGGCGGCCTACAACCTCAAAAATCTTTAATTAGCCATATATTATGTAGCTATAGTATACAAAACCTTCTGAGTTGGTAAGATATCTAAGATTTAAAGGACACAAGTCTATCTAAACAAGTTTACAAACAAATGACATAAGAATATAATTTAATGTAGAATTATTATTAACCTTAAAATTGAAGCTAAATTGTATTAGTACATAAACAACACTTTTATTAAATTCTAAAAAAACTAGGAGTAAAGAACATTAAATAAAACTCAAAGAAATTTCATATTTCGCGACACTCATAAGTTATAAAGAATGCAAGTGTGATAATTATGTAGGTATGATAGGATTAAACTGGCTGATAGTCAGGAAACCCATTTGTTTTGATATTTGACATATTGTCATATGTCAAACTATGCTTGTAATTGTTATCGGGTTGTTTTGCTTTTTGGTAGCTATTATCATAATCCAGTATCAGTGATTTCATTGCAGCTTGTCTTGATAGTTTCGTTGCAGTTTGGCTTTTAATATAAAATTTTAATATTTACATATTATTCCTATATCATTTTCATTGTCAACATGAGTTACGACGAAGTAACGATACGACCTGCAAGGAAAGATGATATGATAGCAGTGGAATCCCTTTTTAAGGTACAAAATTATTGAGAGATTATATCCTTATTGGCCGCCGATAGCGACACGACTTATAAAATTTTAATCCCGAAGCAAATACTCTCATTTTTAGTACCTACTTTATAATTACCACAATATTTCAATAACTACTTAAAATTGGTTTTCTAAACCAAATAATGGCACGCACGTATTTGTAATTTTCCAGGAACTTACGAGTTACCATAAATTGCCAGGAAGACCTATAATAAAGTCGAATGGTTAGTATTTTCATTTTTATCCTATGTTCACACACTAGTATAACAAGGCTCCACATGAACGCTTACTAAGCACTGTAGTTTTATTTACTGTAACATGTATTTTTTTCCTAAGCTTATTAAAAAATATCTTACATGTTGCTTAAGAAAATAGTACATGAGAAAAATTGAGGGAGAGTAAAGTTAATGCTTCATTTTGACCTGTTTTGGCCTCTTCAGAACTCTTTGGCTAGTATAAGATATCAAAACTTGCTTTTTGAACACATTTAACTCTTGTGTATAAATAAGTGTTGTCATTTCATTGTAATATGGTTGATAAGTGGTAGTAAGATGAGTTCTGTTGATAGTAGTTTGATAAATGTGTTACTCCTTATAGCTACAGGACTGTTAGTGCCTGATGTGCATTTATTGAGGGAGCTTTCTGCTATTGCACTATTATATATTATATTACTTTATTGTAATGTTTGTAATGCTACAGATGTATCATATTGACAGAACTGCAAAAAGATGGATTTGAAACCACTCCACCAGCGTTTAAATGTTTGGTGGCAGAATATCTAGATCAAAACTGCATAGTGGGCTATGCCTTATACTTTCCCACATATTCCACATGGGAAGGCCGTGCCATGATGCTTCAAGACCTGTATGTAATAGCCAGTGAAAGGCATAAAGGCATTGGCAAGAAACTCTTCAGTAATGTTGCTAAGGTAACCAACTCCAAATAAAACAAACATGATAGTGCTGTAACAGTATTTCTCGAAATGAAATATTGAGTAAGTGATGTGGAAGTCTGGTCTGGTCGCACACATAACTTCAAAAATTAGAAGTGCAAGCTGGAATTAAACCTGGGCCCACGGAATGGTTGAAGATCAACATCAAGGCTACTACTACTATTACTACACTCTTTTGCTGCAATCAAATTTTCACATTTAATATAATTTCAGGAAGCCACTTCTTCAGGGAGCTCCCGTCTAGATTTCCACGTCGTAAAATGGAATGAAGCTAAAAAGTTCTATGAAGACAAAGGTGCTGTCAATTTGACAAACACAGAGCAATGGTGCTATTACCGATTGACCGGCGACGCACTACAGAATGCTAGTAAGCAAACTAACAATATATGATTAACTAGCGACCCGCCCTGACGTCGCCCAGGTGCAATTTAGAAATTTGAATAAGGATTAATACTGAATAAGAGTAAATAACATTGCAAGTTAAGCACATTTCATTCATTCACTGTCATTCATTCGCTGTTCATGAATTCTCACTGCAATTCATTGTAATGACAGTGGCGCCATCTGTCTTGACTTAATTGACATCGCTATATTACGACCAAAATTACATAAAATTAGAACAAATTGTAGCCTGTATGTTATTCTGATGTATAACCTATATTACTGTAAAGTTTCATTCAAATCCGTCCAGTAGTTTTTTCATGAAAAAGTAACAAACATACATCCATACTCACAAACTTTCGCATTTATAATATTAGTAGGGTGAATTTGTATGATGAATATGTTGAAAGTTTAATGGTAATATAATTATGTTATAATATATTGTAATTCACGACATTGTTACTGCCAAGTAAAAAATATTGTTACAATAAATTTTTGAAACATCATTTCTATTTAGGAATCGTGTCCACTATTTGCAGCTTTTATAAATGTCATTGTACTTGCTTAACACTGTACACGTGAGACTTGTGAAGCATTCATTATTGTGAAGCATTCAGTCTCCGCCGCGACCTCACTGCGACCGACGGGAGCTCATGATTATGAACCTCGGTCGGCCATGCCCATACGCGACGGTGATCACTTACCATCAGGTGAGCCGTTTGCCTGCTTGCTGTGCTTCAGCCATTCGGGCAAAAAATACACGTGAGTAAGCCGGTATTTCAGTCATCATTCATTACTGTGTAAATATATTGTTTTGCAAGGCTATCTGCTCTTCTTTACTCTAATATTGTATACACATGTCTCGTTTAAAAGTGCGTGTAAACATGTGGTAGGCACTTACCACGTCGAACATTTTATGGGGAAATATAATAATTTAAATTAAATGTAAAAAATACTGTGAATCAATGTAGCCGGCTTCCATTGGCGTTCAATTTGGATTTTAGTACAGTTTGCATTTAATCATTTAAATATAGTAAAGAAATACAATTGTTATTTAAATAAAAACTGTATATTTATTAATAATATAATATACATCATTTTTATTTCTCTAAGTAAATCCTTACATTTCTCCGACTGCAATTTGTATAAAAAATATTGTTCAAAATGATATTAACATTATTTATATTTAGATACTTTACACTTTCAATATCTTTTAGCTTCATACACTAGGTACCTCTATACTGTTGCCTAACTATACTAATAATATTTACAGATTCTATAATTTTTCTATCTTTATATAACTAAAACGTAACATAAATCATAATCATTTTAACATTATCAATAATTCATAATCAAAGAAGGCATTGCATTGACTGTAGAAGTATTTCTAAGTGTGTGATAATCAGGTAATACGAATCAGATATGATATCAACAAAATGTTAAATAATAATCATAACTATTACCTAACTTGTTAATTAACTTTCACTTTATTAATTGAATAATTTTCGCACATAATTATGTATGTTATTATGTCAAGTGAGTTTAAGGCTCATTACTTAGTGAACAACTGCACTAGAACGATAGTTAGATCGAACATGGAAGCACATAGAAATTAATTAATTTGTGGTTAATTACATTATTTTGTAATGTCACAAAAGTTGTTATTCTATCGATGTTTATAAATTAACATGAAAATGGTTGAACACAATGTGATCAAATGTTTTTGTATGAATTTTTCTCATGTTGTATTGAAATATGAGAAAAAAATCTTTTAATAAAACATTTGCACCACACTATCTGTTTTAGATGTAGGTACACATATTTACCTTTTTCAAATGTCAACATTAAAAATAGAAATTGGAAAATAACAATCTTCAAACAGTAGTGACCCCATGGCCTGCCCGTGATGCACCACCTGCCCGACGCGGGCGGCCGCCGGCACCGCGCGGGAACTCTATCGAAGTGCGAACAGTAATTTAGCAATCAATCTCATAACTCCCGGGGGCCCAGCTGAACGAGTGGGCCCCTCAAAGGTTACTCCAACACTAAGCAGAAGTGTTTGGTGTGGTTTGGTTGTGGACTCATCTACATCAAATGTTCTGGACATGATGATTCCTCTTTTTCTCATATATTACACAAGACAAACGTCTTGTGATATACCAAAAATGTTCAAACATAAAAGTGTCCGCCGAGTGCGAGTCCGTGTCTGAGTGCATTATTTAAATACTATAAAGGTTTCTTAGGGTTTTAGAAGTTTAGCAGCTTCCAAAAACTAAATCGACTTTATTCTCATGCCATACAGTTTTGGAATGCGGCTTTGAACGTTAAATAAATTTAATCTAATAAAATGTTAAAATGAAATTGTTGGTAAATTCAAAAAATAATGGGGAATGTATCAATAAAGATGTGTACAAACATTGCAAAACAGGGTCGCACAGCCGGCCCCCGGCGTCAGTGCGCGTAGTCGTGGCGCAGCCCGAACTCGGCGTAGGCGCCGGCCCACGCGCCCGCCGCCGCCTCCGCGCCCGCCGCTGCTGCGACACTCATATCTATCAACTACTGCATCGGCTTTAGGCCCTCTTGGGTTATGCTTGGCGGGAGAAAATAAAGCACTGTAGGTGCTCTTTTCAATCTGATATAATTACGTTGTTTGGTACGTCGTGTAAAAAAGTTGATGGAGCATATTTTTAACGGGATTAGGATTTGATCTGGAAAACTTGTAGACATTTGAAGCTCCCAGGACTAGAGGTCCGCCAATGCACGTGACATCTATCATATGCATAACTGCCACCGTCGCGCAGGGCGCTCACACAAACCGTCGATATTGAAATAGATTTTTTTTGCTTAAAAGAACTAAAGCAGCATGCAGTCCATATAGTTTTAACAAAAGGTACTCGAGAGTTACTGGGTGTGTGTAAACGACATGTTAAAAAAAAACTTACAAAGTTGCGAGCCAAGTTTAAGCGAAGTGCCGGACGACGCTCTTGATTCTGGACTTCGATTTATTTTTGAATCTGTGTCTGAAAAAACAACAATTATTTAAGAAAGAATAAAATAGTGCATTCACCAGGCGATCAGAGCGTGGCTGCCGATCAGTTATTTGACCGCCAAATACTACTTGCGATGGCTGGAAGTTGAACATTATTTAAAAAGCTAATTCTGTGGTTAAGAGTAAGTTCTGTTGTTTCGATGAACTTTTAGACGGATCAGAAAATCACTTTACTGACTTAGAAAGTATACTTCCAGCATGAATTCATCGGGTGAGAGTATCAGGAAGGATGGCTAAGGCTAGGTCGGCGCTCACCGGGCGAGGGCTGCGCGGCGGCTGCGGCGGGCGGCGCCAGGGCGGCGAGCGGCGCGGGGGCGGCGGCGGGCGCGTCGCGGCGCAGCGCCTGCGCCTTGAGCAGCTTGCTCATGGTGTTGCGCGGCGTGGGCGGCGGCCGCTCCAGCGCGCGCCCGTGCGCCGCGCCCATGTGCCGCTCCAGCATGTACCTGCGCGCACACACACACACCGCGGGCTCACAAACTGAACACAAGCATATGGGCCACATGACAGTAAGTGGTGGCCATAGTCTGTGCACATTTATAAAACCAGAGGAATTGTGTAAAACATAACGATTGTAAAACAGGATGGTAGATGGACTTACGTACATAACATAGCATAAGCAGTTATGCTTTTAGTTTACCTATGTTGATATTATTATAATCAAAACTTCTCACTATTTAGATAAAAAAATAAAACATCACGTTTAATTGGCTGCCCACATTGGTTTATTTATCCTCACAATTAAAGGTTTTAAGTTTTCGAGTTGGCAGCAATGAGGCATAAATGTTTTACATTTAAACCGGGTACAAGTTGTGGACGTGAAACAAGTATGGTTTAATGTTACTAATGGTAAGTAATCGATAAATGCGTATCACTGACTGTCTCTCGAAGCGCTCCTGGCAGAAGCCGCAGCGGAAAAGGCGTCGGCGCGGCGCGGCCACGCCCGGCGGCCCCGGCCCCGGCGCGCCCGCGCCCGTCCCCGCCGCGCTCGCGCCCTCGTGCGACTTACTGTGCGCCAGCAGGTTGTACCTGATCCACGAACGTGCTAATTTTTACTACATACAAATATACACAATAAAATTTATTGAAAAATTTAGTTACAGATAACTAATTTCAATCAAATATTTATGTGTTCGGACTTTGCAAGACCTTTTATTAGAGTAATGCGTTAAAGCAGCGCCTGCAGAACAATCAAAGCAATGCCGAATATATCGATAATACTGGTGAATGTTTTAATAAAGCTGCTCTTAGTTAACATACCAGCTTTTTGTTATTATAAAAATAATGTCCAACATTAAATCCTATGTTCTGCTTTTTAAATGTATGTTTGGTTTGATACAGCGCAGAGTCTGGCTTCTTTATTTTAGAAGCTGGCGTTTGTTTGTAAGCACACAAGTGTGCGCCCT
The DNA here is from genome assembly GCA_018249895.1 of Tiana niger. NCBI lineage: Eukaryota > Metazoa > Arthropoda > Insecta > Lepidoptera > Hesperiidae > Tiana > Tiana niger. The sequence goes on from DWNH01001130.1 coordinate 7,149, forward strand.
GACCTCTCGGAGAAGCGCTTGCCGCAGACGGGGCACTCGTGGCGCTTCTCGCCGCTGTGGATGCGCTTGTGGCGCTTGAGGTGCGAGCGCGTCATGAGCGCCAGCCCGCACACGTCGCACGCGTGCGGCTTCACGCCCGAGTGCGACAGCTTGTGCATCTTGAACGACGACGTGTGGATGAACGACTTGCCGCACAGGTCGCACTGCCAACACACAACACCGTTGCGATACTGCAGCTTACGACTACATCCAAACATTCCCGGGCCAAGCAGCCACAGGTTCCGAACAAGGCCTAACAAGTTTGAAAAAAGAAAATGGTTTTATCTACTGAGCTTTTGACGATAGAGCGAATATGAAACAAAATGGCTTTCTTATTGGGTAAATTTCAAATATTTACCTACTACTATTTTCCAATTAGCATTTTAAGTATTTATTCATTAGTCATGTCCTATCCCTAGCACCGGCAGAAGCATTTACTATTCACGGATGCATGTACTACGAACGAAAAGTTAGGTTATAGAGTTGCCTCTCAGAGCTTACCATTCTACACCCATTGTCAACTAAAGCTTCCACTGGCAATAAAGCTTCCACTGGCAAATACATCTCTTACCAAACATTGTCAAACGAATTTTGATATTTGCTAATCAATGTTGTTTTAATTCAGACAATACCCTATAAATAAGCAAAGACTTGCAATATAAATACCTGATAATTGAGTTTCCCTGTATGTATATTGTTATGCCTCTGCAGCGCCCCTTTAGATGGGAATAACTTATTGCACTCTTCACATTTCCAATCACTTATACCTAAAACAAGGTTGAAGTTGGTTTAAGCAATATTTAAAAATAACAAAACAGTAATATTGTCAGCAACCGACACTAGTTTCTCTCCACAATTAGTATTGGTAACTTGGTGGACACAAGTGACTCTCCACACTTTGGATGGTGGTTTGGTTGTAGACACTGAGATCACGGAATTAGCATCTTACCATTAATTAATGACACAATACAACAAATATAGGTGGTAGCTCTGCCAACCAGGAAAGTACCAACAACACACCATTTCTACCCTGAAGCAATTTATTGTGTTTCGGAAAAAATTGTGGTCACCAGAGTACAGTAAATACGAGGCAACCATCTTGGTCCTCACGAGTAGGAATACAGCTATTGGCAACCACAGGTTGAATATGGATGTGTCTAGTTGCAGACACCTCTACACTAGATGGTGCCATGTTTGTTTGCTGGTTTTCCCAGTATAATCTAAAATACTGTGAATTGTAATACACTAGCTTTCACCCGCGCATTCGCCCGCGTGACATTCAGTTAACTTATTTATGAAATGAAATTCTTCTGTCTGGTAATCAGGTTATGAACTATCTGCATACCAAATATCATCCAAACCAGTCCAGCTGTTTTTATTTGATTGGGTAACAAACATCCAAACATCTATACCTACAAACCTTCACATTGATAATATAAGAAGGATTATGCACTGAATATTACCTTTATGCATTGCAACATGTATGTCGCAAGCCCGCTTATGTTTATAGTGCGCTCCACACACTTCACAGATGTAGGGAGGCTTAGAATCATCATGTTTTAACTTGTGTTGTTCCAATCGTACTGCAACAATAACATTCCATAAATGTAGAATTACATTAATAAAGTAAAACATTGAAGTAACATGATATTGACAATTTAATTTTTTATATAGTAGGTACCTGTTTTATTCTGACAATTGATAAAAAAGTATAGCGTAAAGTATTTTACAATACCCTTTAGGTACACTAATATAATTATGTATGCAAATTGATGTAGGTAATGGTTGTGCACTATTTGAAAAAGCAAATTTTTTTAACATAATGTCAAAAACGTTGGAGGAACACACAAGATACTCACTTGAATGTTATGGGCACAATGTTGAATATGTTATGTATGGTACATTTACCATCCAGATTGTAACGATTATTAGTAGACCTCAATGAGAAAACTTATATATTTATATTTAGGTTTTAAGAGTTCTTTTCAAAGATTTAACATAAATTTGTTGTTGATAGACTCTAAACCAGGAATTCCCAAACTATTTTGGGCAACAGACCTCTTTTCCAAAACAAACAGATACCTCAGACCCTCATGGCCAAATTACTTTAAAAATCCTATCTCTAGTTTTTTATCTATTGATACAAAATACTTACCAATACTATATTACTATTCCTATATAGTATTACCTCATTATAACCTCAGACATAACTTGAGTGCTGACAGGCTGCAGCAATCACCAGCCTACCAGTTATCCAGCCCACATATTTAAATAGTACATTTTATCATTTAAAATAATATTTGGTGTGAAGGATATACATAAATACATGTCAAAGATGAACAAACAATAATATACATAATTACTTTCATCCTTTTAAAAAATACTCACATAGTGATGTATACTTGGCATTGCACTGATCACACTGATGCACAACCTTAGCCTCCCGTTTCTTTCTGACAGTGGCTGCTTTTGGCTTTGGACCACGCTTCACACTAACACTGTTCTTCTTGCACTTGCCATTTGTCAACTCCTCAGGCACATAGTCATCGTCATCATCATCAAACCCATCATCTTCAATCTTTAGCATGCCATCCAGACTATTTATGGTGGGACTTTGAGATCTAGAAAGGCAACATAAAATAGAAGTAGAGTCTGCTCAAGGTGATTGTGGAAGTATCATTACCATATCTATATATGTATGTATGTATTGTGTTACTTTATCTAAATCAAAGCTTTAACCAATTAAAAAAAAACAAAGAATGAATGGTTTAAAGATGTGTTAAGATATCCAAGATATATAATCTAGTCCATCCAAGATTTATTTGAATACATTAATGTGTTAGTGGAGCTCCATAGAGCTATCAATACCTTTCAGAGTCTTCCTTCTTAACTATACACGGTACTTCAGTGGACTGCCCGTGTGCCAGAAGGGAATGAGCCGCACATGCCAGCTGCCCGCCAGTGTCACTGCTCGCTTCACACAACTCACACTCCCAATGCTCATTGCTAAGGAAACTAAAATATTGAAATCACATCAGTATATATTTTATACCCAACAATTGATTATATTATAGATGTGATAGAGTGGCAGCTAGCTTATTTTGTAAATTTTTTTTCAAGTTGAACCACTGTGAACAATTTCAAAACATACCTCTCTTTACTAGTCTTGTTGCGAACTTTTCTCTTAGTTTGTGAAACATGTTTTTTTCGTTTTTCAACTTTACGGTGCCTCTTTTTCTTAGTCACTGCTAGAGGTTCGTCCTCAGAGTCATCTTCGATATGCTTTACTGCTAATACAGCTGACTCATTCTTAACATTTTCTAAACTTATTGTGACACGGTTATCAAACAGAGGGTTTTTACTTATAATAGATTCAAATGTCTCTTTCAACTTTAAATACTCTAATTCTGCACTTTCTAAGACGTTGATGAGATCGAAGCAACTTTTACACACATATTTCGTATCGTTCTGCGTAGTACTCAGGTCGGCTTGCGTGAACTTGCACAGGTAGTTGTATAACGAGTTTCCTGACGTTGTCATTGTGCTGTGCACATCCATTCCATCGGCGCTGCGCCCCACACAGACCATGCACTCCACTGGCTCTGGCTTCACCTTTACATCTACCTCTTCCTTGATTGTGGACACACTTTCATTCGTTACAACTTGACTGTCCCTATTAGTTTCAGAGTTCATTGCACTAGTTTCAGCCATTTTCATTCGGTTTACAACTTAACAACTAAATATACTCTAAAGCAAATACAAACAAGTAGGGATTGTGACCATTATTCAGTTACTAAAGTAATTTTTTAGAGTAAAAAGAAGAAAAACAAAAATGCAAAACGACTCGATAGGTGACAATTCATTCAAGTGACATTTCATTGGCTTGTACAGATTATTTATGTAACACAGATTGTAACAATGTTTATAATTTTATAATGATGTAAAAAAGAAAACAAAATATGTCTTTGGCTAATACAATACAATGAAACCCTTAAAAGTTGTGTGAAATTATCAAAATTATACAAACTTAATTTTAAACTCATAGCGCCATCTGTTTTGAATGGTAAAAACTACAATGAACTTATCGTTCTATCAATCTCCTTTAAACAAATGTACTTAAGTACTTTGTGCTACTAATGCCTTATTTAATCACAGATGGAAACCGAACTAATTTATGAACTGTGCTACAACTCTCTGTTGTATTGTGCCATAGATTTACATTAAATATTTTATAAAGTGTACAAACGCAAACGGCAAGGGCAATCATAAAGCTAATAACATAAGTTCGTGTGCTCTCTACAATCTCCGAAAATTTCATCAATATCTTTTATATGAATTCGGAACATATTTATTTGCTATGAAAAAACGCAGACATACAGACAGCTAGACAAACAAAAAGATTGATTATGCTAAGGTGTCGTAGCATTATTAGGTCAATTATTATCCAATCTTAAACTTCACTCTCCAATCTTATTTAGTGGCAGATATGGATACACCGTATTATTATATGCGAGAATACTATAAATAATTAATATATTGGGACAACACACACACGGTCATTTGATTCCAAATTGGGCAGAGCCTGTTCTATAGTAACCAGACAACTGATATTTTTTTTACACCCAGACACATTTCATTTCAATAAATATTCTTGCCCATACTACATCTTTGTAGTCTTTTAAAATAGGTATGTTTTTATGTATTTAATAACGGCCCGACAAACATAAACGAGAACAATCCATATTATTGAAATGAAATGAAATGAAATTGTTTTATTCATTACAAAGTATTTACATACACTTAATGAAAGTCAAAAAAATTATGATTTCATCGGCTTTAGGCGCTCTTATAGCTAGTGTTGACCGGGAGAAAAAAGGCGGCGGAAAAAAACTCTCGGTACTCCTTTG
>DWNH01001131.1:0-12092 GCA_018249895.1 Tiana niger
TGAAACCGCTGTCGCATATCTCCGTCCCGTCAGTGCTGTCTCCTCCTGAATATGACCAGTCCCAGATCTACTTGTTTATGTTGCCGCAACCCCCAAGAACACATCGAAAGAAATATTTTCCTATGTGCGTATATATGTATATATACTTGATCTATTCAACATTTATTTAAGACTTTATTATTTCCTAACTATATTAAATCAGTCGCAGTATATACTTCCTTAAGTGGATACCCAACATTATAGGCCACAGGATATATGTAGATATATCGTGAATCGTCAGTGTGGATGTCGGGGTTCTCTAAATACGAGGCGACCATCTTTGTCCTCAGAAGTAGCAACGTATCTATTTGCGATATCAGGTAGGACTAAGGTATTGCCTGAAGTTCCAAGTGGATGTCCATGGATTGCAGTGACCACTTACCTCTAATATGGAATATTTAATTAATGTGGTTTCTCATTATTACATGGTACCAAAGTCGTCTTTTATATAAATATTGTTTTAAAATTATAAATGATATCAATATTCCTATTGTGGTTTAGAACCCCTCTAAGCTCAACAGTCAAATTAGTTTATGACATAAACGTAATGAAGCTTTTGTATGACTGCCTGGACGCAATGCGTGTGACACGTGACGACGCCGACCAATTACTGAGGGAGCTCACTGCGGAGTTGCCTGATGTCATATCCGGGTAAGGAACAATCTACAATACCATACAAATATGCTTTGTTTTTTTATTAAAATTTAAGCCAAAAAGACATAATACGGGTGGTATTATTGCTGTAAAACGATCTGTAGCTAACATTTTTAGGGTAGGACACATAAGGTCCAAAGATAATTAATGACTATTGTCATTTAATTTACCTACATATAAAGAAAGCGTTTCTTTAACTAGTAAATACCTTGTAAATAGCGTTTCTTCTACTCATTCTACTATGTATTTACAGATTACCCACAATATGTGCGTGGAAGATAGATATTTACATATTATCCTATATATTAGAAAATGGAGTAGGTACAAATTTTTACAGTCAATTTCAATTATTTAACACATGTAATATGTACATTTTAAACGACCTCTTCGGTACTAATTTTATTCTTAAAAAGAAGTCCAATGTTTTCACTTTCCGTATGAATTTAACGATAAATATTAACTTATAGTATACAGGTAACTAACATTTTGATTGACTAACGAAATAATACCCTAGTGATTGGATTTTGATCTTCCTTTAGATATTAATATTTAAATTTTGTTGCATTCAAATCTATCCGTACCTATAACAAAAACTATTCAAGAGGGGGAAATGTTGCAGAGCGAAATCTCGTTATGAGGTTGTCGATACACTTGTGCGTAAATGGCTGCTTAAATACGGAGGAGATCCGACCTTATACAAGAAACAGACCCGAGCTTTTGACGCTCTCGCGGCTTTAGCTGACCGCCTTATAAGGCAACATGTAAGTAACGCTATTGTCTAGTTAGGCTTGTTAAAACATATTTTATGTAATGAAGAACACTAAGAGGTAAAAAGTAGTCAATAATCTTTCAAGGATTAATAAAAAGCTTTGGAGAGTATACCCAGAGTATGACTGAGATTTTAGTTTCTTTTTATATTTATAGAAATAGTAGTAGATATATAGTAGTTTATAGAATAGTAGTATTTTTTATTGAATAAAATCTATGTACGGATTTAAATAAATATTCGATGTTAAATGCCTGAGCTGTAGTGACCACTTAATATCATGTTGTGCATGCTTCTTTGCTGCGATTGTATAAAAATATTCAACAGATAGAAGCTATGGAGGGTGCAGACGCTAGTACGACCAAAGTGATGGAGTCCTTAGAGGAGGCGCTGCGGGAAGTGTCCGGAGAGCAGGAACCCCTGCACCGCCGCCTCGGGCCCGCCCTCGCAGCGCTCTTGCACTCCACCCCCTCTTCTCACCTCGGTATGATTCTTAATTCTTCGCGCGGTTTATTCTTCTAGGTATATCTAAGTTGTGGAGTCAGGAAACTTATTAATTTTAGTCCAATTCGTGTCTAATTTACAACATTTTAATTTTTATTAAATTACCTTCTAAGAGTTGAGATCCAAGGAAACTATTGTAACTGTAAATTGTAATGTTTAAAGGACATTCATAATTTGTATATTTGTCTATATATTTATTTATTTCGTTATCTTATCATGACTAAACAGTATTTATCGTTTCCTTCAACTATACAGAAAAGAAAAAATAACAGTAACTTTTGTAGTATGATAGAAACAAAATGTGTCATATTTTCACTATTCTGTAAATCTGTTATTTCATTACAGAAACCAACGAAACCATGGCGTCTCTTGTGAACTCGTTAATTGATGAAAATCACTCGCTTACAGCTGAGGCGATAAACCTTATCGAGGTTTCTAATGTCGTAGAGGATATCAAAGGTATCCTGTTCAATATAATATGCCTATTAATTCTTAATTGAGTATTATAATGTTTTAGTTTAATGTGTTATATATTGAGTAGTCTCTTGGTCTAGTGGTTAGTGAACCTGAATGCTAAATGGGCGGTCGTGGGTACGATCCCTGCCCAAAACAAATGTTTGTGTGATGCCCGTTGTCCTGAATCTGGATGTATTTTTATCTATTTTAAGTATGTAATTAAAGAATATTTATGTATGTTCATCAGTAGTCTGGTTACCATAGCACAGGCTCAGTCTAAGATAGCCGTGTGTGAGTTGTGAAAAGATATGTATTTATTTATACTATAAGTGACTGCGGTACTTTTCGAAATCTAATAATGTTGGTATTGTTATTTGTCAGATTGTGGTATCCAAGCTCCAGCCGAGGAGTTGGAGTATATAGTCAGGTTAGCCATTGACAGTCTGGAAGCGCAACTTGTCGGATCAGATGAGGCGAAGCAGATCATTGCGGATGTTGAGAAAGCTTTAGCGGCGAAGATGGTGGGTTTTTAAAATTCATAAATAGTCATAATTTGTAGACATATTTTTCATTCATGACTGAATTCATCTCTATTTCTCATTGCCGATTTTATAAATATATTATTTTTTATAGGACTCAAAGCAGTCGTTAAAAGCAGAAACTACGGAAAGTGAGGAAAAAGGAGAGGGTGGAGAAGATGCAGACTGAATGAACTAAATAGGCCTATAATCCTCGTATGTGCATTATAACTGTAGGCTTCTAGATGGGAAGGTAGACAGTTTAGTTTTTGTGATTAATTAATAATTATTATAGTTTATAAAAGTAATAATACCCGTAGCTGAATATTAATTTAATTCCATACCCAAGTCCTGGTCAGGTCAACCGTAAAATAATTTTCAAAGTGCTTAAGGATCACTGCCAATAATATGAGGCGAAAACCTCAAGACTTATATAGAACTTTTCTAAACATGTGTGGCTTGTAACGATGTGTATAGGTCAGAGACCAAATAGCATGATGTGGTCAGAGTGCTCATTTGCTTCTTCTATATATTCTATACTAATATAAACAAATTTATATTTTCTTTTGGGGCTTAATTGGTTTCGTTCGACGTATGTACGTTAACGATTCACACAATTGATATTTGATTATATATTTACAGGACGATCTTACGTTTAATATTAAGAAGAAACACAATTCTTTGGTAGATACTTTAATTGGAATGTCCCTTAAATAAATTTACAAAATATATATATGAATAGTCATACAGCATCTACTGCAGATAGTGAAAAATATAATCCAATTTCAAAACTATGGCGGTAAACAGTAACACTTTGGTTATCAATACACAATACAATGTAAAGCTTAACGATTAAAGTACAAGGTGAAATTACACTTAGTAGTGGTGGGAAGTACTTTAGATACATTTATTATAACACAATCACTACACTAAAGTAAAGTATGTTTAAAGAAAAGTCACAAGCTTAAAAAAAGTTTATCAAAACCATAGACACGTGACTGATGAATTCGCTTAAATTAGCGGAGTGTCAAAGAAACGCATTGGAGGCAATGCGAGACTTTCCTGATCTAAAACATTGATACCAGATTCTTTGCACGTATGCTACGAATAATGGTAGGTTGAATAGGTGATAGGCTGCCGCCTGGGGAAGTACCACCGCCCACACCCAATTCTACCGTAAAGCAATTTATTGTTTCGGAAAGAGGGTGTGGATGCCGGAGTTTACTAAATACGAGATAAGCATCTTAGTACTCAGAAGGAGCAACGCATCTATTTGCGATCTCAGGTAGGGCTAATATACAGCCTGAAGTGGATGGAAGCAAGTGGATGTCCATGGGTTACAGCGAACACTGAACACCAGGTGACCTGCATGCTTGTTACTTTTATTCAATAAAAAAATATATATATAAATTTAGAAAGTTACAAACGCACACAAACCAACGATAATATAAGGTAACACTCCCGTTGAATCTCACAATCCCACAATAACTCGTTTCGCGACGAAAAATTATCGAATGAGATACGTTAAACACAACTAACTCTTAAAGACATGCGTCGCGCGGTACAGTATTCAAGAAACGCCAACCGCGGTATAATTTTACATTTCTTGCCATATTATTTTTTGTAACTTATACAAATGTTCGAACCTAACTAAAATCATCCAGGTAAAGACTTTTTTTTTTACTTTAAATTTTCGCGATTATTAAATATTTCACTCGCTCTATTTCCAGATCTTTTTGAACGCGTTTCATTTGTCCATGGTCACTGTTGTTTCAAATATTTGAAATGTTCGGATCTTAATATTTAATACGAGCGGTATAACCCATAAGTAATTTTAGTGTAATACTCTTGCTTTACGGTTTAGCATGTTAGGTATTACGAGTTTATATCAAAAACATATGAGGCTATACATTCAACAATTAATCGTTTGCCATAAAATATAGCAATGGCTCTTAATTTTCAAAAATTACAATACGGAACCAATGGGACGGATTATACACTGTCTAAATTATTTGCACCATATACTCAAAATGTTTTATAAAAAATATTAAAAAAAAATTAAAGTATCGTAACGCACCTTTTTGCATTGTCATCAACGGCAACATAATTTAGTTCATTTGCTTTTGTTAAAGCCTTATACTATTAGGATAGATAGTTTTGTACATATTACTGAAAATAAATTTAAAAACTAAATCAGTCAAAACTTGTCATTTACTGTTGTCAAATTCCAAAACATTCATTATGTTTATGCTCAAAAAAGTGTATAAACATATGTATATCATATTAAGTTAAGTATACTAAAAAAATTATAATAAATGATCCATAAAAACACAGTCGTATGTTAAGAGTACATTATATTTAAGAACAAACATAAAACTGTATTTGAACAAAGAGTACACTTTTGAATATTTTTGTATTATTATGAATATTTCTAACTTTCCAAATTGTAAAAACTTATAACAAAAACGATAATTACATCAAGATATTTTAAAATTACAAAAAATAACCCTTAGAGCAACTCTAAACGTGAGGTTGATTAAAACAAACGCGCTTAAACTAATAAAGCTTTCATTTTACGACATTTTAAATACCTTGAGATTCAATATACACAAAAATTATTACTATACTCATACAGTTAACAACAGGTGTCTGATAATATAATCATTGATTATTCCAAATTTGATAGCGAAATACCTTTGGAGATCATGGTTATATTGGTCATTGTGAAAAGTAATATAAACATCTCCACAGATTATATCCACGTTAGTAATAAGAATTGACAGAATAAAGCTACATTCTATGCGATGATTTGTTAAATGTGAATACAACAGTGGGTAATCATAATTTGTGCTAATGTGTTCATATCTTATTGTTATAATATTTGGCAGGTTTCAAGTCTGTTTACATTTATACGTTTATTAAAACTACAAACAATTACACTTATCTATAGCAGATAGCCAAAACTGCAGTGGATGTATACTTGATCTGCATAACACATAATAATATAATTTTTAATACATTGCCTAATGACACATAGTATAAGAGTAAGTAATATTGCTGTGGAAGTGCAGAACATTTTTTTTCTTTTACTAAAAAAGGTTTTTGCTATTTTCGTCACACATGCTGTAGCGAGGCACATGCTCATTATTTTAGCGAACCAATGACCGCTTACGCATATTAAAAAGATAAGCAAACTTTATTATTTAATAAAATGATACAAAACTTGAAACATAAATACATTTTTAAATGTGTTAAGTACCAACAACAGGTATACAACCACTCAGTTTTGCTGCGTACTCCTTACATTAATTGGTGTCCACCTTACAGTTTTATTACAGCTAAGCTTATTTCTATTACAACTAAGCACTGAACGTCTAGAGCGTTAAGCGTAGATACTTAAGGTAATTGATGGGTACAAGCAAATTTGCTACACTAAAAATGTTTATATTTTATTATGTAACTTCTAGAAATATTGATTGGAATTGCACAGGTTGTCTTCCAATGTGTTTATTATATTCTGTAATTTAAAATTAATCAATACTCCTTTACATACCTACGTCACGCTCAACGTTTATACATCACCCTACATTTATATTTGGATACCTAGTACGTAAAAATTAAAAAAAATAAATTAACTGATTGCTCATAATTGATTTATACAAAACCCTAAAACTAATAATTATACAACAAGTAACTGGGTTACTCAGATGCAGTAAAACCAACCTAACAATACGTACAAACGTGTAACTCCAAAGAAAAGGCAACTTCATTAGACTATTTAAACATACGCGCCACACTGGGCACCAACTAACAACATATCATTATTGACAAAAACTTTTCACTCGTGTACGTAATAAGTACGCCAAAACAACCGCTTCTCAAGAAGCACGGAAAAGGCACAAAATTCATAAGATACAGCGCAGAACCCACAACTTCTATAATATAATTTCATAAGAACTTTATTTACTACTCCATAGAGTATAACACTACACATTATTATTAACAGGCAAAGATATACTACGCATGTATCAGTCCTTATACTTTGACCCACACCCAACATTATGGTGAAAAAATCGTTTATAAAATTGCAATTAAAAAAGTTTAATTACTATGAGTTAATTAATTAATTCGTTGTACATTGAAGCCATCATAGTTAAACGTTAGCGCCAAATTTAAAAAGCTAGACAACTTAATTTTAATTGTGATTAACATTTAATACTGCATCGACATATAGGTGTGTAAGAGTACATTTGATACTAATTAAACTGTATTTTTGTATTGTTTCATCGTAACAACGCATATTTTGTAACATTGATTATGTAGGCATTTGATTAAAATAACAAATACAGATTAAAGCACTTCACAAAGCAATATAATTATCATACAAGTAACCATAGTTTATTACAAACTTGAACATATTAAAATCAACAGCTAGTATCATATTAGAATGTTTATTGACTATACAAATTTATTGCTTTAAAGGTATTAATAATGGTTCGCAAGTCTTGTATCCTTTATAGTTTATACCATAAATTTTTCAACCGCATACATTATATATGTATAAGTATACTTATACCAAATTCAAAGGAAAGGGGAATAATTTTCAGGCACAAATAATAGATATAAATTATATCTAAGCACCTGCAAGCGTTACATAAAGTACCTACTGATTTAACTAGGCCGGCCCGATATTCGTTACCTTATAGGAATCACTTTTTTTAATTACATTCCATTAGAATCATAATCGGAAAACAAAACAGGCATGTAAAATTGTCTAACAGGAAGAAATGGAGAGGAGAATGTAGGGTTCGCGACTCGCCGTTAACAGCTAAATTGGGTATGAGTGAAGCGGAGAGTCAGCGACTATCGCTATCAGTCGACTGAGTACAAGCTGATGGGGCGCAGTGTAAATGAGTGAGGAAAATTTAAAGTCATAACAAATTACTGGCGGCCGATGAAGTGCTCATTAATGGAGGACATATGTCGGGAGAGGGCAAGTCACTCGGTGAATAGGGAATACGTGTATTTTTTATTCTATTATACAACAGCTGACATCTAATATAATTGTAGAAAAATCTTTACCGCAAAAACAGATTATACTTTAAATTTTAAAATGTTGGCGCACTTGGCGTGGCCTCACATTCTGTTATCATAAACTGTTCTATGGATCATAGAGGAACATGTTGACACTGTCATTGGGACGAAACGAAATTAAAAACAATTTATATGAATATAATTCACAAGTAGTAAAATTAAAAATATTTGACCATCATTTGAATCTTACGCATATTCCCTATTGCGTGTGCGGACAGGGCAGATGAGAGGGCGGAGTAGGGGGATAGATCATTGTCGGTCGACGGTTCGTTTGAGCCACTGCGTGAAGTGGCGCAGCTGCCATACGGCGCGAGCGGACTCCTCGCGCAGACGTGCATTATGCCGACGCAGACGACGAACCTTTGAATTTTAAACAAGTTGTACCCGTTAATTAAGTCGGAAGTTACATAAAAATAATATTAAAACTTTTTAATGTCATTTTATTAATAAAAATTCTGAGCTCAGGAGAATGATAAGAAAATATCACGCAGCCTAACCCAGTACATCAAGTGTTGTCACGCTTCAAGCATAGTTTTACTACCATTGAAATGGCCCTCAAGACGTTTCCCAGCAACAATTTCATTTCATTTAATTCAGCAGTATGTACCTCCTCCTCAAGCTGGTGCTGGTGTCGCTGCGAGCAGGCGGCATCGGCCTCGAGCGCCGCCACGCGCGCCGCCAGCCCGCACCCGCACGCACCCGCCCCCGCCCCTGCTCCCGCCGCCCCCGGCACCACCCCCGCACCCCCGCCCGCACTCACACCCGTATTCACCCTCGCAGCCACGCCGCCCCCCGCTACAGAGGGGCTCGCTGTGTCGCTAGTCTGTCAACACACAACAAATAAATAATACTCTCGTGTTTAGGCTTTGTGATGCCCACTGAATTAAGTTATGTGGCAGACGAGCTACTGAATCATTTGATCAGTGCAGCTCATAAACATTCACATTTAACCTCAGACAGGACTAAAATATCTTAAATGATGCCTTAGTTGCGTCGCAACTCAAACGTCACAGTTTTAGAACGTAAACACAGTAAGTGCATATCTACCGACATGTATTTAGTTATTTATTTAATCCAACTACAGTAATTATAAAGAACAACAAAAAAGATTACATTAATTTATTATACAAGCACATTACACCCTGCAAAAGACATATTTTGTTCATGAACATTGACACGCCGACTTACAAACATGTTTCAATCCAGAGAAATATCGCGTTTATTACCTATTGAATAATATTCAGTATTAACGTACACACAATACGTCATAAACGCGTGTTAAAATGAAATTCCTTGTTTTTATTCCGGTGCATTAAAATATTATGTCTACATAATATTAAAATATAGGTCTTTATGTAGTATGTATATTATATAATAAATAATTATAATTATTATATTTATCAGTGTAGTTCATGTGTGCCTTTCATTGAATTATTACTAATTAATATTTTTGTAAACCTTTAAATTTACAGCGCTATTAGGATCAGATATTTATTTATAGTAATCTAACACTATCATACTTACTAAGACATCAGACCACGAATCATGAGCTGGTTCATTTGCTAAGGGCTCTAGAGTGGGATCAGTATTTTCTATGGACGGATATTGATGTTCCTCGCAAATCTAAAATGATAAAGATCTATTATAGCATCAATGGCAATTACAACCTATACATAATATTTTGTAAAATTAATACTTCTTCTACTGCGTAGGAGCAAATCGGAGCATATTATATTTAAGTTGTAACTATGTAGCAAACTATTTGTATACTGTAATAGCTAAACAGTAATCTAAAGTTACTAGCAATGTACCTTTTATATTTACTAATAACAAAGAACAAAAAAACAAATATGTATATTGATATTGACAAAATGAACAATTACAAAAATGGTAGTTTTATATTTCAAACGTCATAGTGACATCAAAATCAAAAGGATGAATTAAGATAGTCCATTTTATTTAGGTATAAGTATACATGCTCTGTACCACCCACAACAGAAGGGGAAGCTAGTAGCTAATCAGTTTTTGACTATGAAATGTATTTAATATGATTAATTTATTATTGATACCTGTAACATGGCTCGTGTGGCAGTGTGTACCAGTGCGGCCCAATCAAGAGCGGAGGCATCGGGGAGAGGTAGGGGCGGTGCGCGAGAGTTCAATGCATTGTTGCTAGTAACTGCCGGTGCTACGCTGGCTACCGTGTTCACAGTATTGGTAGACACTACCGTAGACGCGGTGCTTGAGCGACTGCCGTCACCCAATTCGGCATCCATAAGACGCATCAGTTCCTCCTGTGGATATCGTATGATATGCTTATTTTAATTTGTAATTAATAAAATATCAATATAAAGATTTAAACTAGAAAACAATTTACAAAAATTAATACTTTGCCATCCGCACGCCGGCAGCAAATTATTATTTAAATAGATCGTTCCTAATATATAATCCTACGATATCCTTAATTCTCTGTGTATCTTCGACAAATATGTTTCAACACAGAGATCCTTCAAATTTATTATTGGTCCTAGGTAAATCAAAGTCTGACTGGCCTGACGGCTGACGGCATAGTGTTAAAAGCAATATCTTTTTTAAATGGCAATTTAAGATGAAAAAAATCTGTTTTATATAAGAAAAAGCTTTCCGTAATTATCATAAGATAGTGTTAATTTCGTAATGTGAATCTTACAGTGAGCGAGGAAGTGTTAGCGGAGGCGCGGTGACGCGAGCGCCGGCGCAGCGCTTCGCCGCCCGGCGACGTCTGCGGTGACCGTCGTGCGCTGCGCCCTGAACCTCCTGCAACAAAATATAGGGGCATCACTTAATATAAAAGCTCATAGAGATGATTGTTGACTAATAGATGGTAGATAATACAATTTTGATGACACCCTTGTTGAATCGGGCTACCGTTCCGATAGATATGTACATACACCCATATTTTTTTTACATATTTGCGTATTATAAACTATTTCCCAATTGTTCTACAAGAATGGATGTCAGTGGTTTACAGTGACTACTTAACTCCAGGTAGCCTGCATGCTCGTTTGCTACTTTTATCCAATAAATATATAGTACAGTTGACTAAAATATAACTATGTGCCATCCTCTTTCTTGTTTGCCTATGTCCTTGTAATTGTTCTTGTGTGAACATGAAATATATAGTAACGACACTATATAATATAGTACAGATAGCAAGCCGTACTATAATAGTTACCGTCGTGGTGCTGATAGTAAGGTGTAACCAACCAGTGCCGTATCCAGAGCTGTCGGAGCGCGGCGGCGAGGCGCGGCGGCGGCCCGGCTGCTGCGCGTCGGCCGCGCCCTCGCCACCGCACTGGCACCGCTTGCCCGTGCCCGCCGACTGCGCCGGAAACGTCACCGTCACCTGCAGCACGGAAAATTAGAACCTAGTTCAAAAATCCTTTAAATAAACCTGATAGTAACATAATAGGAGAGTGAAGTAGTTACGGTAACAGGGTCGGAGGTCTTGAGCAGGTCGACAAGGTGGTCGTGCGGCAGCGCGCAGACGGCGGCGCGGCACACCTCCAGCAGCCGCGCGCCGCTCTTGATGCCCGCGCGCGCGGCCGCGCCGCCGCCCTCCACTGCGATCACTAGCCCATCCGCCTGCACGTGGAAACCTGCAACCAGATAAGCATGCTACATTTATAAACTATTTCTATTCACCATACAACACGAATAAAAGTTGGTTTATTAAACTTTAAAAAATATATATATTAATAGAGTAAAATTAAGAAAAAAAAAAGATAGATACAATATGACTGGTAGAAAATGTAAATAAATATATAAATGGGGTATAAAACAATACATGATAGATAGAATGTTCAAAAGAATACTTTTTAAGGAAGTAAACAAAACAGACTTCTTCTCCTGTTTGCTCTTCTTAATAATTCTCTAAAGAGTAGCATTTGTAATAAGTAACCTAGTTGCGAAGCAGCGCCGCGTTCGAGCGTGATCTCGGAGAGCGCGTGCGCGTGCGGCGGCGCAACGCTGGCCAGCCGCCGCAGCACTGCCTCCGAACCCCCCGCGCCCCCCGCACCGCC
>DWNH01001132.1:0-12091 GCA_018249895.1 Tiana niger
GTAATTCAAATTTTCAAACAATCTTGATTAAGTGAAGCGGAGTTTATTAGATATATAGATGCGCTACCCGAGATAGTTATTAATTTATTTTAAGTTAGGCAACAATTATATCACAATATTAAGGATTGATATAATTCTGAAATGAGTAATTACGAGTTTTCTATACCGCTGCAGAAAGATGACCTACTGGAATCACACGCTGGCCAGTATCATGTTGAAGATGTTGTGCAACCTAGATTATTGCTCTCAAAACTGCAAGGTAAATTAATAATACAAACAATAACAAGTATACATTGTTATTTCACATCACTACGTTATTTTTATAAGTATCGCCTAAAAGACTTATTAAACAAAAAAGTCTAAATTGTCCCAGACATCAAAATGTATGATACTGAAATGTAGTGTATTTAGGTATATCACATAAAAACAACGGTTTTCTCTAGCAGCCACTCACTAGGATTCCTTGTGTCATGAATGCCTTGAACACACAAAGACAAATCACAGAACTATGATTGGGAACAGAAATCTCGTCATAATTTGTGTTTCATAATAGTTTAACAGTAACTATTATTCCACACTGATCATCAAAATTAGATTGATACAGTAATGTGTAAGTGAATATTATAATAACTAGAAGTGCTTATCTTGTTAAGTATATAAATAATGTTGATTAGATAAATCTTTATCTAACTTTCAAGTTGACCTCCATGTTTGCTTTATCTAAATATTTGTATATGTTTTAATATTTTTGTTATTTAATAGTCAATTAACCTACACAAAAATTTTGTATGTATAAATGTTTATGAACCAAATGGAAGTATACTAGCCATGTACTCAGCCTCTGATATGCAAACATATATAGGAATGCCCTTTTTTTTTATAAACTCTCAGGTCCAGTTTATCATCCAACCATCATGTGCAGTATGACATTATTGCATCTTCAATTTACTAATTAATGCTTACAATTGCAATTGTGACCTTTTAAATTCAGCAGTAACAATATCCTGTAGCACCAAGTTACATATATTGTTTCAGATGCAGCTAGAGCATACAATGCAGATGGAGTGGAATACATCTTGGAGCATTTTGACACCTACTTCTCTATCTTAGTTCATGGCACTAAACTTGAGTGGAATACTATTAACAAAGGTAATAATAAAAAAGGCATAAAAAATATAATAATATACTGTGTTGAAACAGATCTGAATCCTGTTTGTGATACTAGCTATAAAATTCACACTATTATTATTTTCTATAACGCATTTGTATTTTATACAATTTAGGAAGCACTTAATGAATTATATCATCAATTTTTATTGCACAGTTATTTAAATACTACTCATTAATCATAAAAAGTAAAGTTGTCTTGCTTGGTAAATAACTATTCTGATAAATAATAAATTTTATAATTAACGATGCAAAACTCTGTTTACAAATTATAGGATTTATGTTTCATTACAATGCAATTATGTTTTTAAAGGTTTTGATCACATAGTTAGAACTACAAAAAATCTCTGCAATCACCTGGACCCTATACTGAAAGAACAAGAAATTGATTCTGATGTCCGCATAAAGAATCTGAATATCATCAAAATGGTCATGTACCTGTTTACACAAATAATGAAGGTGAAAGATGTCAAACTAGCTGCTGATGTGAGTATATTATTCAAATAATTTTTTTTTTGTCATTTGCATACAGATATCATAATGATAATATAAGATTGATTTATGATTGTAGTAGTCACATCCTTTATTGTGGTGGAGTGAATGGTGAGTAGAGTGTTAAAAAGGGATTAATGATTGGTTTTATACATTTTATCGCTTAATATCTCACTTGTCTATTAGCCATAGAGATGTGCTTTAGTCTATTCATATTTAATAGGTGTGTAATCAGTACTATTTTGAAAAAAGTTTTACTCTTTTGTAAATGAAATATAATTAGTATTACATAAAACATATTATTATAACTTTACTGACATTCTTATGTTATGAGAAATGTGTTTATTCAGAACTCTACAAAGTTAACATTGGGCAAGAAAGGAAAAAAAGCAAATGATGATGAGGGGTTTTGTGGATGGACAGAATCTGATAAACAGGCGGCTCTCATCACTCTCAACTTGCTACTGCAACAGCCCTTGCCAAGACTTTGGGATCCACCTCTGGCTGAAGATAACTTTGTTTCGTAAGCATCATAATCCAATATTTTTAAATATTATATAATTTAAAGGTTCTAATCAGGTATGTTTAAATAAGGTATTTAGGCATATCAAGACCTGTTTTTAATAAACAGAAAAGGTGGTCCTAGTTTTTCCAAAAATTATAAACCCTTGTTGTACTTTAGGTAGACTTTTAGAATTGTGTATTAAATTAAAAGTAAATAACTATGTACATATTGCTTAATATTACTACCTACAATGTTTCAGAATGGTATCAGAGCCCTGTTATAAAGCATTGGAAGAACAAATAATAAAGAATAAGACTGTAAGAGAGATTGTGTTTCAAGTTCTAGGAATACTTATAAAAAAGTACAACCATGGCACATCTTGTCTTATAAAACTAGTGCAGGTACTTACTAATGTGTTTTGGCTATTGTTATTACCTATAATATGGCAGTGAATAATAATTTTTTCAATATATTCTCTATTCATTGAATTGTAAGGTGGACTAATAATTTATAGGTACTGCAAATGGTGGAACATGCAGTGTCTCCAATATGTGCGGGAGTAGTACAATTGACTAAGGATTTTGGACTGGGTACTTTTGGCCCTCAGATGGTAAATATGAGATTTTATTTATGACATTAACCTAACAAAACAAAGGCATTATAATTTTTATTTTAAATAAATAAAATGAAATGATAGATTTTTGTGTGCCTAACAATTTATGTCTTCTATTTGTGATATATTTGCGCAAGGTTGTTTTGTTCTCTAATACATCTAGACCATCGAAGGAAAACATGATTTCCAGGTTCGAGAAATTGCCGAAGCACTAGCATCAACTGAGGAGGATAATGGTGGAGGTGGTACTGAGCAGGGCGCGGCCAAGAACTGTGGAGCTTTCCTTTTAGAACTTACCAAGGAATTGCCCAAAGAAATGGCCAATGCCATTGCAACTATACAGCCATACTTAGAAAGTGATGAGGTAGGTTTAATCGCGTAATTGTGTAAGAGAGGGGATTGAAATTAAATATTTGATTTTGAGATGAAAGCAAAAATTAAATATTTATTTATTAGTATATAGTATAGGACATAATTTCTATTTAGCTCTCTGCAATTTTTTCACCTTTATTCTAAAGCTTCTGTACCATCTTTAACAAATAATTCTTCACGGCTCAGGCAACTGAAGCAATCTCATTCAATAAAAAAATTTTTGGAAACTTTTATAAATTCAGAAACAGGAGAAAGTCTGAAGCCACCAATCAGCTGAGTAGAGTAACAATTCGAAAAGAGGATCATGATTTTCAACATTTTCACGAATCCTAAAAATCATGTCATCAATCAAATTTCCGTGAGAAATTTTATTAAAAATTCGTGTTTGTTTAATGAAATTGGAATACCATTTGTTTATATATTATAAGGTGCCTATGGTATTTGCGATTTCTTTGATAGTTAATATTTAGTCTCATTTAGCTTATTGAAATTATAAAACCGCAAATGCACCTAGTGAGTTGTACCTAATGCAGATAACCTCAGTATTTAAAATATGAGGGGATAATTAAAATATATTAAATACAATAATACATATGCCCTCCAAATTTTGACGATGCTTAAAACATTTTTAAATGTTGTTTCTGTTTTATATCTTCCTACTTTGATTTCTACACATACAATGGATTTTATTTAGTTTTTAAATTAAAGTACCTACTAACAGCATTTAAATAATATAAATTCCAGATTTAAAATTTACGTACGTTTGATACTATAAATGTTTAATGGCTGCAGAGACCATTTAACATCAGGTCGTGTTTGCTTGCTGACAAATATGTATCATCATCTTTCAGAGCTACACCCTTCGCATCAGCGTGCTGGGCATGATGTGCGAGGTGTTGAGCGTGCAGCTCTGCGGGGAGGGGCTCAGCGACGAGCAGCGGATCCAGCGGGACGACTTCCTTGACGACCTGTACGAGCATATGCATGACATGTCCGCGTATGTCAGGCATAAGGTACATATATACATAACACATGTAGATAATGTAACCACCTATATATATAATAATTGTAGCAGAAATACACCAAACTTGTAATAGAATAGTTGATTGTACTATGAAACCTGTATGACCAGTATATGAGACGGAAATTATATATAATAGATGTGATTGTTCTAGGTGCTCCAGTTCTGGAGCCGGCTGCAGCGCGAGAACTGTGTGCCGGTGGCGCGCCAGGGCGCCGTGCTGCAGCGCGCCGCCGCGCGCCTGCGGGACCGCGCCGCGCTCGTCCGGAAGGCCGCCATACAACTGCTCAAGGTTCTCTATTACTGTTTTTCTTATAGGAAAGAAGTAAGCAAACGAAACTGTCTGCGATGAGCGAGATAAACTGTGCAGTAATACAGCGATATTCTTTTAGAACAGCTGCTACAGAATAGTACAATTAATTGTGCATACAAACTACTACAGTGTCAACAACACTTTTTGCACACCAAACACTTACTGTATTAGGTAGGTATAATAGAACCTACTATTTATTGTTCTTAATATAATTATCTTGATATCATATTTCAGGTTTTTCTAGAAAGCAACCCCTTCTCTGCTCAACTAAAGTTAGACGTATTAGAGGAACAACTGAAAACTGAACAAGGTTTGTTAGAAGATCTTCAAAAGAAGTTGAACCCAGGACCAGATCCAGAACTAGTCAAAAAATGGGAGAAAATAGAGAAACAGGTAATAACTACCATTAGGGAGAAAATGGACATACTAACACAAGATGAGCCTAGTTTGTCGCAAGCTACTTTGGACAATTTATATGACACAATACGGAAGAGCATACGGGAAAAGGACTATTATAAAGCATACCTTATTGTAAAATACACTGAGAGACAATATCCAGAGGCGAGATTGCTGAGATGTGATATGAATAAAAGCGATCAGGTAACATTACTTTTAAACCTTTAGTATTTTTTGTAAAATTACTAAAGTATAAAATTATTTATTTTCACTAATATGGGTAGGTACAAAGGTGGTATATAAACATTTACCATTATAACATTTGGCTGGGCTTTTGGTCTAGTGGTTACCGAACCTGACTGCTAAACGGGAGGTTGTGAGTTCGATCCCCACCATCATCATACGAACAAATGTTTGTATGATGAGCACGAATATTTGTTCTGTGTCTGGGTGTAAAAGAATATCAGTTGTCTGGTTACTATTGCACAAGCTCTGCCTAATTTGGGATCAGATGACAGTGTGCGAGTTGTCCTAAGATATTAATTTATTTATTAAGAAATAACCGGATTTTAGTTTTACCACAGATTGTTTTCGTACTCCACCTAGTGTTAAGTGATCCATCGACATCCATATTGAACCTCCTGCAATATTATAGTCCTACCATAGTTCGTTACATGTTACGAAAATAGATCTGTCGCTATTCTTCAATAAACTTCAGGTCGCCTCGTATTCTTATTCAGAAATAATAAATTGTTTCACGGCATTGTATTGAGGATGGAGGGAATTAGATGTAGGAAGTGGTGGTACTTCCCTGGTGCCAAGCACCTGTATTTATATATTTTTTTAATATATCCTCAACACTGTACATAATTGTTTCAGCTGGAATATTTTGTGGCCCTACTACGCAATGTCTTCGTCACACCTGAAAGAAGACAATCGATCACCCAACAGTGTGAGAACGAACTAGCCTTATATAAGAAATTAGAAGAGAAAGAGAGCATAGTCGCCTTTCTCCTAGAATCGGTACAATTTAGTCGCATGATATCTGAATCGGTGCCATTGATTAATTCATTATTGATGTCGAAGCAAGCGGGCGACGTGAGTGAGGCGATAGACTTCTTCACCACGGCTCACCATTTTAATATTGAGTCTGCTAAGGAGGGTGTTGCTAACATGCTACTTTTAGCATGGTCACCGGATCAAGTTAGTATACCCTATGCCTTGCAACCCCTATGCCTTACTTCCACCAAAGCGCACTTGACCAGCATGGTGGACTATGGACTAAATCCTTCTCATCATCTGAGAGAAGACCCTTGCCGAGCAGTGGGAATGATAGGTTGATGATGATGCCTTACATTATTTAGCATATTATTGTATATTCGTTTGAACAAAAATAAATCCTATTTTATGCCGTGTACGGAACTTTTTCAAGAAAGTTCAGCTGTTTTAAATTTTACACAGTAGTACTCACTGACTCTACACTAAGAGTATACATTGTGAAGATCTTAAAGTTGCCTGCAATAAATTAAAAGAAAATTTAATCTAAAATTAAAGGAAAAAATAAGGTATCTTTAATACAACTTTCCACAGGACAAACGCGAGGCAGTAGAGCGCGCCTACCGGGAAATGTACTTGGAGTGCGAGAACAAAGCGGAGCGCGCTCGAGCGTTTACTATCGCTAAGAACTTGATCAATCTGGCAATGCACATCGACCGCGGCAGTGCCCTCGCGTTAGAGCATCTTGTGGACAAGTGGATTAGTAAAGGGGATATCACTCCAGCTATTATCCAGGTATGGACATTTCTGTATGAAAATAATGTAAAACAAATTGGCATTGATTGCGGTTGTTGCCTATTCTCTCTATATCTGGGTTTTACTGCGATTTTTGAGTACCAGTAAATGCCCCAAGGGGTAATTTAATATGAAATTTAGATAACTAACTCATTATTCGAAATATATAGAATAGATTATAATTAAAGATTAAAAAGCACAGATAAAGTAATATCTCAAAAAAAACTGCCTTACTTCTATATTTGACGACCCATATGGTGTAGTGGTTACCATGCTACCATTAGAAGGGTACTGGATTTAAATGATGACTTTAGATTTCTGTTCTGTCTGGGTGTTGGTGCAATTGTCTTTGCGTGTGTTCGTGGTACCCACGACACAGGATCATAAAATCCTACTGTGGTGCTAAGAATGTGAAGCGTGAAACTAAAATTTAATTAATACTGATAATTTTTAGGTATTCTGGGAGATGTTTCTCAAAAAAATAGATGGATGTACAGACTTGGATAGTTACGCGGCTCTGTCATACCTCGTGATGATCGCCAAAGCAAAACCATCGGTGGCGGTGGCGAACATCGAAGTCATACAGACTCATGGGCTTACAGGCGATTATAACTCTAGGCGTTTAAGTGCCGAGCTCCTTTTAGCAATTGGAAAGAAGAATCAGAGATATCCAGCAGACCATCCCGTATTTAATTCTCTCTTTGACAGTTTAATGGAAACATTTTCAAAGTTTACTAAGTTCACGTCATTTGCCAGTTATTCAATAGACTTCATATACGCCGTGTGTGACACACCAGAGGCTATCTGCACAAAAATTGTAGCTGAGATGTATAAAAGGATAGATATGGAAACAGTCAAAGATAGTGAGAACTTAGAGGACGCCAGTTTCCCTACTGAATTGCTGACGCGGTTTGTGTTTGTATTGGGACACATTGCGCTACAGCAGCTTATATATTTAGATATCAACGTATATAGTGAATTGAGGAGACGCAACCAGGTAAGCATCATTATCGTGTCTAAAAGTTTATTTTATTACTAAACTACCATTTCATCTAATCTCCGCGCGCACCTTACACTGTTAGAAGCTATGGGCGTACTATAAATTAATGTCACTGGTTCTTGAGTGAAAGAAAACATCGATAGGAGACTCGTAAGCCTAAATAACGTTCTCAAATATATTTAAAATTGAAATCCGCACTTAGCCAGCGTTGAAGACTATGGATTACTCCGAAAATTAAGGGAAGAATTAGAGATGCTTGCGATGTTTTATTCTGGACTCGTCAGTCACGTACATAGTTCAAAATTCTACTGCTGAACACACAGAACAAATATTCATACTTATCACACAAACAATTGTCCTGGGTGGGAATCAAACCCACGACCTCCCGTTTAGCATTCAGATTCGTGAACCACTAGACCATGAGGTCAGTCAGTCATTATCAATAACATTTTAGGTCCGCGAGGAAAGGAAAGTGGAGGAGAAACGCAAGAAGAGAGCAGGCGTGGGATTCGCGACACCCGCGAGGCGCGCGCGCGCTGACGCGCTGCGGCGACAGACGCTGCTCAACGCCAGCGCCTCCTCGCGCTCGCAGCGCTCCGCCAGCGTCGCTTCTAACAAGGGGCCGTCCGTGAGTACACGCCCGTCGTTTGCGCCAGTGTTCCGCAAAGTATGTGCCGCGGCACATTGTTGTACCCATAGCTGAGCACAGTCTATCAAAAACTTAACTTCGTTAATCGCTAATCCGTTAATAAAAAATAAAAAAGTTAACGTTAAAGCGAACAATTTGAAAGATATAACGGAAGGACGTTAATGATTAGCGTTAGTTAACTATATAGTTATAATTTTAATTGGCATGCGTAATGCGTACTCACGTTATAAATATCTAACGTTATTGGGTGACTTTCATAGCAATTACTTAATTAGCAATGTCTACTTCACGTTGCCGCCTAACTGCACAATACAATAGGTGTGAATGTGCGGTTACCGCTTCGTGTATGTAAAGTTCGAGTATTAAAATGGCATTAAAGAAACTTACACACTTATCTCAACGCCACCAAGATCACTCTCGTCACTTTGTTTTAGTCTTTTCTATTTTCTTTACTGACGTATTTTAGGTTGATCGAACTCACTAACGTATGCTCGTCAATTTTACTTACTTATTTTGCCTACTAGTGTAGTAAATCATTTCAATCAATTTGTATTAAATCATTCTTTGATACTGGTATAAATTGATGTAATAATAATAAGTCGTATTAACAAATTATAGGGAAGTTACTTCAAGTCTGTAACGTGATAGCGACAATAGCGTATAAAAATGGTAAAATCTGATTGTAAACACAAACAAAATTCAGGTCCATGATAAATGTGAAGCTGAACAACACAAACAGAAAAAAACACCTGACACTGATGATCGTGTTAGCCACGACAGTGCGTCTTCGAGAGGAAAGCACTCTGCTAGCGTTGTATCAAGTAGAATGCCTTCGGTGGGTTCGTTATGATTCGATACATTTTATTGTACCTTGTTACGTGTAGAAGATATATGTAGATATAGCTAGAACTAGAACTAGTGACACCAAAATACGTATTATAAGACCTCTGCTTTGGGTTTAATTTTTTTTTATTAATTGCCCTCTTAAAGGAAGTGACTGCTTAACGGACATATTTATATACCTACAGCCCCATCATAGAACCGACCAACAAATGACAGCGGACGTTTAATAGGAGAATTACGTTGGACCTTTCAGTACATAATCCTAAAATTGTTAGTTCATTATAACTTTATTCTCCTTTTTTATGTCTGTACAATGAGAATTTACCAAGTCGATACTTCACCAACGCGCCTTCAGGGAGAAATATCTTTAAGTAAGTGGTACCCTCGAATACACTTTTAGTGTCCATTTTCCTTTACTGATTCTGTATAAATAGGTATACATAAATATTTAAAATATCTGATGATAATGTTGATGAACAGACAAACACAACAATGACTGAAGAGGAGAACGGGCTGGAGGGCGCTGTGGCGGACGACGCGGACGCGGAGTACGTGCGCAGCGTTTGCGAGCGCGACATAGTGGGTGCCGGGTGCGCGCTTGCGCGATACGCGCCGCTGCTGCGCGCGTTATTGGCCGCGCCGCGCGCCGCTCCCGCGCTGCTCGCCGCCGCCGCGCTCACCTACACCAGGTACACACACACACACACACACATGGTACATAACACTAGGCCTATTTATTTATTTTATATATTCTTTATACTAACTCATCGGAGGATTAAGATAGTCTCCTCTTATTCAGTGAACTTCGGCATCCACACAATCTTTCCGAAACAAATTGCTTCACGGTAGAGTTGGCTGTGGCGTCGTCCGTACTTCCCCGGGCGGTAGCCTACCACTTACATGGCGATTGATCATAATTATTGTTATGTGTTGATAAAATCAACGCTCTCGTTAATAAAATCTTAGACTCGTTTATGGCTGGCTTATAGACTTACGAGTATATGCCTGTTATAAACTATACAGCATCTTACACACCCACAGGTTCATGTTGGTGTCGAGTACAGTGTGCGATGAAGGGTTACAATTAATGATGACAGTTCTTAAACGTTCGAAGAACGTACCTTTAAGAACAAACCTCATCATTGCGTTCGCCGATCTCACGTTACGGTTTCCGAATCTTACGCAACCCTGGACGCATCATATTTATCACACGTAAGTTGTCTTTTGTTTTGAAATCGTACCTTTTTATGCTTCTTTAATTGGTACATTCTAAGTAAGTATTTATTTGTTTACTTAACCAATAAGGCACACATTAATACTAGAGTACTTTAGTCCTACCTGAGATTAAAATTTAAAAGGCAGTGAGTTTTGAGAGAATTGAGGTAATTGAGGAGTAATAGCTAATGAAGTGCTACAATCAATATTCATCTAGTACTAGATATATATATTTTTTATTGAATAAAAGTAACAAACGAGCGTATAGGCCACCTGATGTTAAGTTGTCACTGCAACCCATGGACATCGTATAAGTATGTCTTTTTCCATTTCTTATATTCTAAGTTATAGACGAAATATTTCCTTAATTGTAGGTTACCACGACATGCAAGTATTACTGAACAACTAAACAATGCATTAAAAATTAATTTCATTACAAAATAAATCTTTAGACTCAGCGATGAAGAGCTGGAGATACGTCAGTGCGCAGTGAAAATGCTTTCGTTCCTCGTTCTCCACGAGATGGTGCGCGTGAAGGGCCAGATCGCGGACATGGCGCTGTGCTGCGCCGATAAAGACCCTCGTGTGGCCGCCATGACTAAAGTGTTCTTCAAGCAACTATCACAAAAGGGCAACGCTTTGTACAATGTCATGCCGGATATAATATCAAGACTCAGCGACCCAGACCTCAATGTCCCAGAGGAGCAATATAGGGTTATAATGAAGTGAGTAGAAAATTATTCATTGTTTAGATTTATTTTGTTTGATTACAAACTTTGCACCACCAGCAATGCTTATAAACAAACAAAGATTTCGATCTGTAAATATTTTTAGTAATTGTAGATTTTCATTAACACCTATTGTTTATATGCTACTTTACCTTATTCAAAATGGTTAACTATAATTTCAGATATATAACTTCATTAATTCAAAAAGATCGTCAAATGGAGGCCTTAGTTGAAAAGTTATGTCAACGGTTCAAGCTGTCTACAGAAGAGCGCCAGTGGCGCGATCTAGCGTACTGTCTCTCGCTGTTCATATACAATGAGCGCTCGCTTAAGAAACTCATTGAGAATCTAGACTGCTATAAAGATAAATTACACAGCCCTGGAGTTATGGAGTCCTTTACAACCCTCATGAATAACACTTCTAAAATGGCTCGGAATGAAATTAAGGTAAACAATTCAAAATAGAAAAAAATTGAGTTTAATCACTAGATTTATAGTATAATAAAAAGCATTTCGAGATTTTACAAATATTAATTTACAATCATAATGCATCTTTATATCATCACAACTTCAATGTAATAATACTTTCGAAACTTACATTGATGCTTTCAAATACTGTTATTGGCGTGCTAATCATGACCCATAGACCCTGATTGTATTCTATAACTGCTTCTTATGTAATAGTATGTACTGTACACATCCACTTTTCAGAGTCTAGTAATAGAACTGGGTGACAAGATAGAAGAGTGTTTCGCTGTAGGAGACGGGGAGGACGGGGAGCGTCTTCCCCAGGAGCGGCTGAGCCAGGGCGAGGGCGAGGCGGCGGCCGCCACGCCGCGCCGCAACAACACCCGCAGGAACCGGAGACGCTCCACAAGCCCGGACGAGGTGAACTGTTACTTGGGCTAAGTCTGTGTGTAATGTCGCAGAAGGAAGCTGCGGAGCGGGAGAGAGAGATAACATCTGATCTCCCGATCCGCAGCAGG
>DWNH01001133.1:0-12090 GCA_018249895.1 Tiana niger
GCCCCGCCGGGAATCGAACCCAGGACCCTTCGAATGGTGGACCGGCATGGTAACCACTACACCACACGGGTCGTCTACGTCGAATGGAGTACAACTATTAAAAATTAATTTAATGTATTGTGTATCTAACATACTTCCTACGCATATAAACTTTAACGGTGCAAGGAATCCTCTGTGTGCGCTATATTTTTAATAAAGGTTTTCGAGTGTTATATATAAAGAGTAGATAAAACCTACCTTGTGGAGTTACATGAAACCTATCTCGATTCAATGAAGCTGCGGTTTTATGCTTAGTAAACTTCCCGGACGTGCCATCAGCTACTCGTATCTGTTTATTCAATCAAACATGCTCCCATTTTCTTTGAGGGTCACGGTAAAACGAACCCTATTTAGGTACTGAACAAGATATCTCTCAAAGTTATTTTATACATGAGTTTAGTTCTGTTTAATACAATATTTCATTAAACCATAACTACCATCGTACAACATTCAATAGAGTTATATAAAGTTATTTGTTAGTCATTTCGGGCTCTTATAATTTATTTGTTGATCTGAAACTGTTGGACAGTTCATTTTTCATTTGTTAAAAATAATAGCTTAGCATTTCGTAGAATCGGTTATGTATTTAATAATTACTTTATTTTTCTATTTTTGAGTAGTAGTCGCCTATTCGTAATCGACCGTTATTGACTAAGACTGTATTTTACTAATATATAAAACACAGATACATATCTATTACACAAATAATAGGTAGGTCAATTTCGAGACCTGTAACGCCATCTGTTAGCGAACGGAGTTACAGTTTAATTTAATCTAATGTATAATTATGCAGCATACATTATATAATTTTAGATTTTTACACTAACTGACCCAAACTTTACACTCCTACGTGCACTTAATATTCTTAAATATGCGAAGTTTCCGTTTCACTTATTAATATAATGGTTTAGTTTCAAAAATTGCTAAACTTGCGAATTTATATTGTAAGAAAATTAAAATAGTTATAATTAATAACTACATATTTTTCAAAATAATAATAATTAATTATTGTCTTTCTTTGCAGCCAACGCACCCGTTCGTACGAGTCGGACGAGCACGAGAGGGGTGCCTGCGAATGGTGCGAGTATGCCCTCGTGATCACTCTCGCGACCATTTTACTCATCGGGGTGTCAGCCCTTACCATCTTCTGGGTATTCTTCTACCGAGAAGGATATGCTTGGGCTGATGACATTCCCGAGAAGCAATTCAACTTACATCCCACTCTCATGGTGGCCGGGTTCATCACCTTCAGCGGATTCTGTAAGTTTTTATATTTATCTTACGTTATTTTAAAATTTACATTTAATGTTTGTAACATTAAATAGTTAGAGTAAAATTTCCAAGCAAATTAAATTTAGAAATGAATAGTAACATCATACATTGAATAGTAAGGTCAAAAGCATAAATTGATTGATAAAGGAATCGTCATTCTGAACATGAAATATAACTGTAACTTTTCACAGCCTTGTACTAGAAAATATCACTCCATTTTTAACAACTTTTATTGTGAAGCATTGATGGTCTTTCGGAAGGTCTTTTCTCTACACAATTAGTCCGTATTTTCGTCCAAAGTTTGAGCCGTCTTGGATAGGTTCGACGAAGAGTGAACGATTTAGTTGTTTCACACCAAATTATTTTTTCGGTGGCTATAAGTTGAACGTGGTGAAAATCCGGAATCTAAGAAGTAGGGTCTGAACTAAATTATTAATAAACAAAATATATCTCAACACTAAATCTACTTGACTTTTAGCGTTACCCAGCGTGCTGCAACATTTCGCCCAATTATTTGAGTTCCCGCTAAGTGCGCGTCTATGCTCCGTCATTTCTTGCTAAGTATAGTTATGTGGCTTGCAAAACGTTCCGCAACGTTGTCTCTTGCAAGTTGTTGCTGGGCCACATGTTCTGCAACAAGTCGCTTCATTTGTCCCTTAGTGTATCTAGACTGTGACCCTAAACATGTAATATAAATAAAATCAAACAATATCTTGTTTCCAGCGGTGCTGCTGTACCGTATCTGCCGCTGCTTTAGGCGTATCTACGTAAAGCTGTTGCACGCCATCTTCCACGCTCTGGCATTCCCGTGCATCGTTATCGGATTCCTCGCCGTCCTTGACTTCCACAATAAGAAAGGCATCAACAACTTCTACTCTCTTCATAGCTGGATTGGCTTCGTTGCTATGGGACTGTTTGGAATACAGGTAATTTTCACAGAATTTTTAAATTTATCGTTTAAATTCTTGTCCCATTGAAAATCGAAACTTAAATGAAAACAGATGTCGTCAACACTATTTACCTAGGTTGTACCTACACTTGTGCGAGCAGGGATGTATCCTCGCCACACTTATTTTTACCATTAAGCAATTAATATATTTTGGACATAAAGGTGTTTACATGTTACATTTTAATTTATAATTCGTGACGCGTGGATTAATTGGATATACTATGTCTACGAGCGTATCCATCCTCCATGTTCCTAACCAAAATGTATCCGATACTTCAACCTTAGCCTTAGCTATTTCTTTGACTTAATTAATAGTTGAATTCGATTCCTTCTAAACTTTCAGTACGCCGTGGGTTTCTTCAGCTTTCTCCTTCTCCTGATCTGCAATAAAGGCACTGCAGGTTTCCGTGCCTCCTTAGTGCCCATCCATGCTGCGTTCGGTATCTTGACTTTTGTACTTGGAGTAGCTGCGTGCCTCACCGGACTGACTGAGAAAGCCCTGTTCACTCTCGGGTACGTACAGATATTTAAAAATACTTCGTTGTTTAACTTTATTTTAGTAGATATTATCTCGTTGATTTTCGCTAATTTCGTCTTTATCAACTCTTTCTTACGGGAAAGAATCAAATCGACACGAATACAAAACTTTAGTTTTTGACAAACCTTGTCTTTGTTTTGCTTTCAAACTTGTTTTTTTTTAAACTTATTAACAATACTATTTTTAAAATCATTCTATAGTAATTATGCATAATCACATATTTTTAAAGATTGCATGAAAAATGTATATCTATTTAGTTTTTTTTTTAAATTACTAAAGAAGAATACCCATGAAAGTGTAGACTTTCGTTCAGAGCTGCATCATCAAATCCAAATTTTAGAGTAGTTTTAAAATAGTTCCATAGATTGAAATCTTAATACTTTCTTGAAGCCCGAGAAAAGCTAGAATTAAGAATGGGCATTCTCCTTTAATATTTTTACAAAATTA
Organism: Tiana niger; assembly: GCA_018249895.1. NCBI lineage: Eukaryota > Metazoa > Arthropoda > Insecta > Lepidoptera > Hesperiidae > Tiana > Tiana niger. The sequence continues at coordinate 3,246 of DWNH01001133.1, forward strand.
AGCATTTAAAATAAGTACTCAAAACAAATTTTACTTCAGAAACGCTACCCTCGGAGTGCCCAGGTATTTTTAGAGAGCTATGCATTATGTTTCTAGTCATTGGCTGTTTACCAAAATTTACTTTTACACTCAATGCATAATCTACATTACCTGCAAATGAAAGAAATTAATGATGCCTTCATTATACTAATACTATCGTGAACTCTATCAGAGATTTCCGATACTTTTTTCGGCGGCATATTGCTTTTCATGTTGTTACGAAAAACTGAGTTGTTGGTTCTTGACTAAAATAGGTTTTTTCCTTCGTTATTACAGCTGTTAGCTGTAAAAAAGAACGGCTTTTTATTTTATTTTTTGTTAGTTTTGCTATACAAAACTATCGAAGCGGAATATTAAATCTGTTAGTTTTTGCATGTATTTGTATGTTAGATGTTATGCCATAGTATATGTATGTATATGTAATAAGATCACAAATTGAAATTTAATGTACAGAAAAAAATGCCTCTTGAATTTTATTATAGTAGTTAAATTTTCAAAAATATGCCATTTTTCTGCGCAATTTTTATGCTGTTTTATTCTGTAAAAAAGTTTTATAAGGTATTATGAATCTAAAAGACAGTTAATGATATCGGTAAAGTCGTTCTCAAGTTATGGCGAGACCAAGGGAGATCGAAAATATAATGAAATATTAGTTTTAATATTAAATCTGTTAGTTTATGCATGTGTTTGTGCACGTTTAATTAAATACTCCTCAAAAATATTTATGAACTGTAATACATTCCATTACATCACATTAAATTAACGTCAAAGAAAGAGTTAACCCTTGATACATTACACCCTAAAAAAATAAATGCGGTAGAATAGAAAATCAGATACTTCATATAGAATAGAAACTAGAATCTTGTTTTTTTTACATTTATGTAAATCTGATGAGTCCTAAGACGTTCAGGCTACATAATTTCTACTGTGCCTCAAATATATGCGTTGAGTATAGATTTTTTTCCAATAACATCGTAAAAGAGCATAAATGATTGTTCTTCGAACTTAAGATATTCAGATCTACAGTTTTATTGGTCTCATTGAGAATTTCTAGCAGGAATTCTAAGCAGGCTACGAGTCTGATAAAAGTTGTAGTTGTTGACTGGGTACTCTTTCTCTGAAATGTATATCACATACAAATTCACTTTCTATTTTTGTATTGTGCTTATGCTTGTGTTTGTCTATTTGTTGCCTACAATATCGTATTACAGTTCCGAGAGATACAGCGGCCTGCCAGATGAGGGGGTTATCATCAACGCTATCGGGATCGCCATGGTGGCTATTCTAGCCGTCGTCATGTATATTACGTCTAGAGACAAGTTCCGCTCCCAAGCGCGCGATGGTCATATAAGAGCGTCTGTCGATTTGTAGCCTGTATAAATCGAAACAATGATATTTTATTAAGAAAGAGATGGGCGTGTTACTAATGACCACAAAATAAATACTTATGGAGGTCAATTGTAACTTACAATCGTTATTCTATTCCATTTGCTCATACAAATTTTTACGAAAATGTTTTTGCTGTAATTTTTAAATGTCACACGCACTATAGTTGTTAGTTTAGTCTCTAGATGACTGGAACTGAAGCATACGTTATAGAATTAAAAATTAACGGTGCCAATTAAATTAACAAAGTGCAACGATTAGTAATTGTGTTTTCGGTTAGACACTGTGTCCAAGTCGAATTCATCTTGTTTTTGTATTCATAAGAGACATTATCATGTAACGCGTATTATTAATTGAGGATTTCATTAAAAACAAATCGATATAGGAATAAGTCGTTCATATGTTTTAACGTGAAAAGAAAAACGTTGAAACCATTATTAATGCCAAGATATGTTTCAAATCAACATTTTTTTTATCTAATTAACCTATTAGAGTCTGTAATTTTATAATAAATAGAATCAACCCAAACTGTTTTGATTTTTTATTGTCATACACATTTTGTGTTAACAAGGCATAGCGTAGCGTAGGTTTTTAAATAAATGGATTATTTTTGTAATTGATTGTAAAATAATGTAGTTGTAGTTTATAGGTAGAGACTATTATCTATGTACAAATGTAACGAGGCTTTCAATATCGTAAACATAGAGATTCGGTCTGTATCAGACCACAATATGATAATGTTTATTTGGTAATCAGATATGTTAAGATTTAAATGGATAAGGATATTTTCTTCTCTTTTAAACTTAATCTTATTCGTATTTTGTCACATCTTAAAAATAAAGTAAAATAAAAATGTAGAGTAGTTATAAACACAGAATAGATAATAAAGAGTTCGAAATAAGAAATAAGTGACTTTTAATTTGTGATTTCTTTGCTGTATATTTGCGCTTTAACAGATTGAGAGCATAGGGTGTAGTTATAACGGGATGATCTGGTGTTGAAGCTTAATTGGATATACATATCTTTGTGTTAATTTTTTTCATACTGTGTATGTAGGTACATTAGGAATTAGGTATACATCACTGTCATCTAACTTAAATTATACAAATCATTGTACATTATTAATTTCACATTTTTCATTAACATTTTGTTTGATACTGCAACTAATAATAGATAACCTAATGCTTGTTTCGTTATTTCATATAACTTATAAAGCAAATCACTAATAAATATTCACCTAAATACTATCTCGCAAAAATAAGAATAGGTATCTTCTATTTTTAAATATAGATATATAATACCTATGTAGAATTAAAAAAAATTATGCAATAATTAGGTCCCTTCTACTATCAGTCAAACTTTGTTACGACCAACTTTTATATGTACAAACGGATTGTGGTCACTCCCAATTGTATAAAATAAATTTATATCATTTATTTAAGTTCGTTCAAATTAAAAGATTTGGACAGTGACGTATGTTTAAGCATATTCAAAGATATATTACCTATTCAGCCTACGATTGATAAAACTTAATAAGACAATATTGTGAGAGTGATTCCTGAAACCACATTGTAACAGGCCAATATATAATTATAGCTACTTTCTTTAAAATTGAATGTATCTCCTCAATCCTTGTTTACGGACTTTTATCATCAAAACTGAATCTTAATAAACTTTAACATCCATTTATTTACAACACCCACGACTGAACATTCCACAAGAGCTTATGTAAATACACTGTAACTTTTACTTGCCTTTACTAACCCGGGCGCATGCGGTGCAGGAGCGAGACTTACGCGACGCTGCCGACAGAGGGCATCGTGATCAACGCCATCGGGATGTCGGTGGTGGCGGTGGCCATCGTGGTGCTGTACACCGTCCGCGGCACCGGCGGCTACCGTCTCCGCAAAGTGGCGCAGCACCCCAGCTAAACGGGAACATGGAACAACCAATGGGAGATGGAAGCAGTTCAATTTCGTTTTATTAAGTTGACACATAATCGTCCACCGTGTTTATTAGACGTGAAATGTCATAGTATCAGTTTACGTACCTACTCAGAAAGATATATAACTCAGCCCTAAAATGTCGCCATGGTGTCAACTGGAGACTTTATGATCTATCCCATTATAAACAAAAAAAACGTGAACCGTATTGTAAACTAAATAAACTAAAATATGTTTAAATTACCCCTTCGCTATAAAAATGACGTAATCACGACGAAACGAGACAAATTATATTTTAGGTACAAAGTGGTTAATAATACGGTTTATTAACCGTTCCTCAACCGTCATTTTTATGAATAATAAGCTTATTTTGGGGTTCTTTCCCTGTGTGATTTGCCACTGCTGATTCTTTTACGGGTAATTTCTCTTTGTTAAATCAGACTATGGTACTTGCTTACTGATACCAAAATTACTCTAATTATTAACAAAAAAGCAAAATTGAACTGCTTGTCACCTCTAAGCGGATCGTGTGATCCTGATTTATTAAAAAATTATGATTGTACCGTTTCAAGTGATGATAATTTTGAGTTCATTAATAATGCGAAAGAAAGTACTGCTCCTATTATGATCCCCGTCAAATAATAAGATTATTTAATGTTTGATATTTCATCTGTGCAAGGGGGCATCAGTGAATAAATATTTTAATTATATTTACATGTTATTTATATTATTTAGGTCGATCTGTTGAGTTAGGTTTTATAAATTCTATCTCAGTGACATTTTTATTACTGCGGTTGTGCATTGTTCCATTTTGAAATATTTAGACATTATTGTGAGTTCATTCCGTCTTGTTCAACATTGTGGACTGATTGGATTGATAGATCCTTTATTTCGTTTTGTATTCCAGACATGAGCCAATAACCTGTAGGCTTAGATTTAGTAAATTGTAATTCTTAGATACAGACATTGGACGGGTCATTGCCTATAGTTGGAATGATACTGTTGTGGTTTATTTCAACCGCTTTGTTTATTGTCAAAAACTTGCAAATAAATAACAGAATAGATACATACAAGTGAAGCTAAAAATAATTCACCAGGTGTGGTGACGAACAATGTTAAAGATGAACTAATGAAACACAATATTTATTTTGAAATCATACTTTCTAACGCAGTCAGTGGCCATATGCATATTAGATAAGTACCTACAGAAGTTTTGGTATCAACAAGATTTGTAGGTTTCACTAGGTAGGATACTTTAGCGATAACTTGTATATAAATTTAAATCTAATTAATGTTATGTGCGAGTGTTCGATAGATGTAGAATGTGATGATTTTGTAGTGAAAACCGTTTAAATACTTATAATTGGTAACGATACAGATCTATATGAAAAAATATTATCTACCTAGAAATGTTTTAATTGAATCGCTAACTAAGCTTGTGTATTTCGAAAGGTTTATTACTTTGTATAACCATTTATCCAATGAAAATTTATAATAATCGAAGTAGAATTAAAAGGATTCAGGATTTTTGCAAAGTATTAAAATTTAGTAGAGATTGAAGCGATTTGTATAACCTTTACAAAATCATTATTCATCGACTTTAAAATGTAAGAAGTGTTCATTCGAGTTGCCAAATTCGATGTAACGTAATATAAACATTTGTAATAATTATAATCGATTGTAACTGTGTATTACATTCATAACTCCATGTAGCATGTCTATCGTAATTATAGGATAATGCTCAATGTGTTTATATGAGGGGTACCTACATATTATTTCCTTGTGTAGAGGATCGAATGAATTTTCTATTAATTAGATAAATTTGTAATTTATATTCCATTTTTGTATAAAATTGCATTCCATTTAAACAAAGGAGGCTTTTGAACATTCTATTTAATTTTTGATATACCTTACAGTATCTACATAGAAGACTGTTCGACGAGGGTTACCTCATTTTAAAATAGCAACATTTGCGATAATTTTTACTCAAATACAAACGGACAAATTAATATTCCAATTTTTGTGGATCCCTTTAAAACACCGGGGCCAAGTTTTATATGATTACCTACATATTATAGATTCCCTTATCACGACAACTAATATTTACTTATACAATTATATCGTTGGAAGTTTGATAAGTTTATTCCATTCAAGACCAGTATTCTCAAGCGGACAGATGACTTTGGTTTGCACCAAGAGAATTAATGTGGTACCTGCTTCGTAACGTACTAGTTAAGTATTTAGTGATGTTATACTCATTTACCTTCTCCATAGGTTGCGAATCAACTGTCGGTTGATTTTAATGCATTTTGTATCGTTATTTTCGAGTTTACTCTAAATATATTTGAAATATAATTTCGTATACCTAGTTGTGTTGATTGCAGTTGTATTGGTTACTGTGAATTTTATCACTGTTTTACATTTTGAAATATTTATACGCATTCATAATGGTACATTAAATACTTGTATGACGAAATTAGTTGTTTTATTTCTTATAACCAAATCTTTCCGTTTATTTCTAAAGAACATATCTTCTATTCTTAAAACTTCCAACCAACTTCCCTCCGAGGTATTCCCACTGGGCTAGGACATGGGGTTCTTCAAAAAAGGCGTTAAAAGAGTCCTAGAAGGCTGGCAACGCAAGGGCAAACCCCTCCGGTGTTGCAAATGTTCATAGGCGACGGTGACCACTTACTTACCATCAGGTGGCACGTATGCCTGTTTGTCGGTACTTTTACATTAAAAAAAAATGCTAAACGGCTCAAGGGTTATCAAAACAAACATTGATTATTACTTATTGTTTATAATTCAGAAAAATCCAAGAACTGCATCATATTTATATAGTCATTAAGCTGACATTGATCAAACAAATACCATTAAAACTGCTCAGACGCAGTATAGCAACATTTTGAATTCAATGAAACATTTCTTTTTAGTCACTACAAGAAAATATCAACTCAACTATTATATTTATTATACCTAATTATAATTTTCCATAACACATAAATAATCCTTATTTATTTTATTGATTTGATATGATAATACAAAAAATAAATCATGGCTTACGAGATAGTCCATGGCATGTGTCTAAGTATTTATAATTAGGTATAGCAAAAGTACGAGAATAAGCAAGTTTTGATGTGGCTTTCTCAGACATGCTATGACCATAATAATAGGTAGCCTACATTCTCGTTACCTACGTCTTAGAAACATAAGACACATAACATCAGTGAAGTTCTAACAGTGCGTAAGTCATTTTTTGGCGGTTTAAACATTTTGATGCCATTCGATGAAGAAAGCCCGCGCGCTTTTTTCTGAGCAATCAAAAAGGAGATAGCCGGCCAATAAATGAAGCTAACTAAAATTTTACGCAGTTATTTTGCTCTCTTGTAAAATATACATTTTTGACTTTCGCACTGTTAGAACTTACTGACGCAATGTAGTTTTTTGTTATATACAATTATATAGTACAACGAATAAATTTATGCGCTAATGTCTTTGGGTCTCGTAATTTAGCGTGTTATATTTTATATTGTAATTGTTATGTGTTATCATCGGGAATCGGAATAGGTAAATCCTTTTATCAAAAAACGTTGAACTTACCATGAAACCATAATACGCGTATGTCTTAATCCCGGGATCTGATAAAATGGGCTTTGATAAAATGTTAATAACTTTTTTTTAAGCTAAGCAGAGCTTAACATTCCTTTCTGGTGTTTTTTGACCACCAAAAGCCCGGCTGCCCCATTTCAAAACCTAGTAAGGACTATTTTATTTAACCTAGGTTAATTTTTTTGTATTTGGTAGTGACTTCCTAGGTTAGCAAGATTATGTAATAAAACGATTTTTGTAAAACCTACTAAGTTTTGAAATGGGACAGCCGATATGGCCATGGCCACGGCGGAGCCGCGAGCTAAAGCAAATCTTGATATAAAACATAAAAACGAAAGACATCACAAAGCTCATTCGTAATGTTTCGTGTTTCTCAATATATGTATATCGAGAAACATTTTTTCGAAGTATTCAAACAGCTTTCAAGGCTTTCGACAAGGCTTTAATGCCTACGTACTTAGTAAAATTTAAACACCTTTCAATATGCCAATGTATGTATTCCTCGGTGTTTAGAGCAGTTCTCAGTAATACGATGTATTTTTTATGTTTATAACATAGATAGATATCCACGATTGATCCAATTGGTACAAGTACCTACAACTTATTAATTGGCAAATAATTAAGTTTAAAGTATTTATCAAATCAATTCAAATATTTAATTTGCAATAACTGAACATTAGAGATGTAAAATATGTACATGGAATGCACTTTTTAAGCCGTACGATGTCGTACTCCGCAGCAGACGATTGTGATTAAATCAAATGACAAATTAAATTGGTTATTTGGCTATTGACAGTAAAGTCGACGGAAAAAAACTCTCGGCACTCATTTAATGTTATCACATTGCTCACTGTAGAGCTTTAGTAAAAATAGTTATCGAATAAGAGTGGCATGGAATTTTATACAGCCTTCGGCAATAAAAATGATGATGGTCATTTAGTACTACTAAGCTGCTAGTATGGAATTATCGAATATGAAACGAATATTTTAGTTGTTAGAATTAGTAATACATAGTTCTTGTACAGAAAATACTTTGAGGTTATTTCAAGGCGTGTATGACAAAATTATGTTTTAGTAAATTATGTTGTAGTAAAGGCTATTGTTATATTTTTTACAGTATCAAAGGAGAAACAAAACGTTCAACAGTGACGTGTTAGAGGCACCACAGATAGCGGAGAGAATAGGACCTGAGGAGGAGAATGTAGAGCTATGTGCTTCAACAGAGAGGGTACGGTTATTATTTTGTTAGAAGCCAATAAGATAATGATGTAAAGTATAAACCTTCCATCCATTTTTAAGTATATTGCAGACACGAAAGAGTATGTGAGTTAATATAGTTATTTACATGGAGAGGTGGTCCAGAAACTAAAATTTGATTAGGTATAAAATGTGCTACAAATTGTTAGATATATTTTTGTAATTAATGCAATATATTTATTCAGTAATAACATAATGTAATTTCAAATAAAAAATAAAAATAAATTCAATTAACCTAAACTAACATTAAGTTAAATCACAATAGTAAATTAAATCAAATATATATTTATCAGTCGTTGTTGTTAATGACGCGTTTAGATGTGGATTTATTTTTGCTTTTTGTATATGTTTTTGTCTTTATGTTAAGAATATTCATTTATTTATTCATTATAAGGTATTTACATTTATAATTAATAATATAATAGAAAACTATCCTAAACTGTACATATTTACGTTAAAAATAAATAAAAATAAAAATAATAAAAAGTAAACTTCCTCTAAAATACCCGTATGCGTCATGGTACCCAAAACACTGGCGGCGTTTTCACGTTGCACGGCAATACTTAGTCTTTGGGCAAAATAGCTGCCAGCTCTTGAGTCACCAGAGG
>DWNH01001134.1:0-12089 GCA_018249895.1 Tiana niger
CGAAAGATAAAATTTTTAAAAAGATTTTTATCTTGTTACGCCAAAGAAGTATAACTTCTAACGCGTGTACATAAGAAGGTACACACACACTTTTTTTTATTTATTTTATAGATAGCTCACGAGGTGTTAATTTAAAACCTGTGCCAAGATACAGTACCTACACATTATCTTTTCTTGTCGTGATTAAAACAACGGAACTAATGCATCATACGTTAGACGACAGTAGTGGCACAAGCGTACCGGGGTACCGGGGTGATGTGAGAACGCGCGCTATCGGCGTCGGCCTTTGTTGCGTGAGAATGGTGCGGTGAACGCTCCCAGCGAGCGCCATGGCGCTGCTACCCGCGGTTTCTGATTGCCTAGTTTCTTACACCCATATGCGATTATACAATTTTCTCTGATAGTTTTTCACACGCACTCATATCAAGTGATATTGAACCCAATAACTGACAATAGTCAAAGAAATTTCAAATGGTTTTATATCTTCTACTTTAAAAGTTTATTTCCAAAGCTTACCTGAGTAAAAGCGTATGGTTTATGCGGTGCACGTGCTCAGAACTTAAATGTAAAATTATCAAACGATATTTATCCATTGTCTTATATTTCAATAGGATACAATAGAATATTCAAGGCGCGAGTTACAGCAGCGGGCGGGCTGCGATCTTTCTTACACACTACTGTCTTGTTTTAAATATTCTTCGGACAAATTGCCTTTAAGCCTTTACACAATAGGCTTTTAAAAGGCTTCGAACAAGCAGTGAATCACAATTTCCAACGGTTCAATTTGTTTGCGAAATAAATTGTTGCTTTCTTCTCAAAAAGTATTTTGTAAGAAATTGTTAACGTAGAGTTTATTCAATATAAACTTAACGTAGAATAGTTAAATGGTATACCATAATATATTAGATATAATAATATATGATACAACAAAGTATTTTAGAGCTGAGCTAGAACTCGATCTATTACGATATTAACGATCACGATTCACATTGGCGATAAAACCGCAGGCACATAGCTAATTAGTAAGCTAACGTCAAATTCATTTAACATATTGAATAATAATTAAGAACAGGAATTGCAAACAGCTCTTAACAACAAATTAGTAATGTATGATTGTAATTTAGATTAAATTTGCACATTTGACATAAAGGCAATAAATTTCAGGTAATACCTACTGAATATTTTTGCTTAATGTTACTTTTCCTAGTAAATATATTTATAAACTTACTCTGAATAAAGATAAAGTAGTTTGGCCCAGCAGATTTTCGGGTGTTTCTCGACGAGCTGCGGAGGGCGGACGGGAACGCGGTAGGGTGTTGTGTCTGACACCGGCTAGCGAACCCACCAGCATCATATCCTTGGGAGGCAGTAACTCTCGGTCTCTCAGACCTTCGATTTTTTGCTTCTGGATCGCCGTCCCTGTCTTGGTGGCCCCATCGCTCGCCTCTTTACGTTTATACCGAAACTTTATCATTTCACCGACAAGTCCGCATAGCCAGCACTGATAACACGATTAACGTAGCGTATTAAACGAATTCGCTTTGAATCCTCATTTTGATTCCACATGCACCGACGGTCGTGATCGAAGACAATGGTTCCGTGCTAAATATACATAGGTAACTTAAACAGTGTCCGCGAACAACTTCGTATAAGGCAATAAGTAAACTAACCACGTACATTTGAGAAACATATCATTAGAATTCCACTCGGCCGCTAAGTTGGCTTGCTCAGTTATGTTCGTCCAATACGTGTAAGTAGGAAAGTTACGTCTATTTTGTGTCATGCGTGAACAAAAAAACACTCAAAAGTTTCGGCGGGAAGACACCAGTTGCGAATCAAACGATCAGGTAAAACGGGCAGGCAGGTGTTTCAATAGTAAAACTTATAAAACAACTGTTGCGTTACGTCACTAACTTAGTTAAAGCACTACCGAGTCACCGACACGTTTATCATTACTTATAAAGTTTGTTAATTACGTAAGTAAATTGATAGAGGTTCCGCGCCGTACGGTCGACTTAGATCGGGCTTTAGAGTAGACTGACTTTAAGTTAAGACTGAAGGCATCGCGCGGGGGCGGGAAAGCCGAGCGCCTCTACCTTCCAGGTACTGTTTTTTGTAGTCTATTGTTAACGTTACTCACGTGGGTTCATCTCCGTCTCTTTCTTGCAAAGGGGCCTAAATATAAGAGCGTCTCTGTTTATCGCGACGTTACGATGCTTTGTTTATATTTCAATAGCGATGTTAAGTTGAACTTAAAATTCAAAGGTTTGGTGGATTTGTAGTTTAACAAAAGGTATACAAAGGGACACGTGCATGCAACGTGTTGCACGGTAGTGTTAATTTTTGAAAAATTAGTTCAAACATTAGGAACTATTAACAACTCAAATTTAGGACGTTAAACAAGAAGAATGACAATAAAGAAGTAAAGAAGTAAGATAGAGTATTCATCTTTTTACCTTAGTTCTTCGTTTGTTTAATATTTCTGATTACATAAAACCAATGTATATTTATTTATATATTAGCAAGGTCATCAATATAATAAATAAAAACTAAATAACAGAACATATTGAATTAATAAAAAATGTAGAGCGGTTATGTACATATCAACAGTATGTTATTCATTAATTTAATTAATAACAAATTGAAAAACTTTCAAGTTATTAAGCAGTTTACGTATACCCGTGAGTCATCAAAGGAATGTAAAGGGATGCATAAATAAATTGACAAATAGCCCTCTCACGTCAAACTCTACGTTGACCGAAAATAAAATAACACCCCATAAAAATGTTAGAGCCTTTCGAGCCACTCCGTATTTATCAGACGAACGCACTTTCTTTATGAGTCAGAATATAGGTATGTACGAGTACTTTGGGAGTCGTAAAGTATGTGGTCAGTTTTCTTAGACCATCCTCGGTTTGATTGTTTCAAATTTGAGAAACCTATTTGACCTATTTGAGAAACTTTTGATGGCGTAATTAATATTATTTGAATGTGTACATGTATTATATTGACACATTAATTCTAACACTACTACTATAAAATACTTTGAATTATCACAATCATGTGTAATGCTAGTGTTGGCGATGTACCAGATCTAGTCTCTCTATGAAGTTTACCAGACTAACCTAATAGGCTTAGTAAAAATCGTAAGTACGGCATTAGAATTCCGAAGAATAGCATAGTATACCTACTATAAATCTATAGCATACTATAGTTAATAATAAAGTGTCAATCTTAACATCTCCAACGAGGTTCTAAAATTTATATAAGGCTGGCTAACAACATTTTAACCTTATGAGCTCACACATTATACGTAATTTTTCTCAGAATATACGTAACTATTGTGACTAATAGAGCCTACCAATTAAGGAAATCAGAAAGAAACCGCCCACAGCTTTAAGCCTTTTTTCGGCATGTCCACGTTAGGCAGTCTCATTAACTTATTTGCAAAAGGCACTTATTATGATACTTATTACTGCAGCAGCTATCATTAAATTAAAATGCTAAACTAATAGCATTTTATTATATGAACAGCTATATCAACTACAGGGGAGTTGAAATGATAAGCTTCGAGCATTGGATTTTAGGAGCAATTAAATCTTTACAAATTGTCAAAAAATATTATAATTTTACTAAATAAATTAAATTTGAGTGTCTCTTTGAAATATTACAATTCATAATAATTAAATAAAATATGCTACTTATACTATACCTGAACATAAATATGTTCAACAGTAATATTTATAAACGTTTTTAGAATACTAGCTATTTTTAAAAATTTTATTGGATTTTGATAAAATACATCAGGAACATCAACGACAGTAACATAAAGATGTTACTGTCGTTAAATAATAGTATTAGATAATTAAATAAATAATTAATAAAAGTATTAGACGTAGTGAATTTTTGTATTTATAATGCTGTAGGCTGTTTAAAACATCTTGCTATTTTTTTTAATGTCACGTAGATTAAGTTTTAAACACTACCTAGTTATTAATATCTGTACCCTGATTCCGTCAAACGTAGAGATCTTTTAATTCAGTCAGTGTATCCAGTATTAATAAAATGTGATTCAACAATTTATTCAAGCAAGCGGTGTCCAACTGCATATCCGTGAGACATTTCTCACAGCGCGATCCAGTTACAGCCTCGCTACTCCATGTATAACGGAGTGTGAGAAAATATAGTGAGTTACAAAATTGAAAATAACTTTCCATCCAATTAAAAAATGCTATAATGAACTTTCTTCACTATTGTGCTAATTTCTATTATCGGGACTTTGTAATTATTCAGTTTTTGTTGTCATAATCTTTGTTAATCCGTGGATCAAAGAGTTCTTATTGCAAATAACAGTCTACTTAAACAGCTTTTATGTTCGGAAAAGCTATTTAACCTTCCATCCAACAGCTTTTGGATGTTTATTGTTAGATATAGGCCTAGATGGGGATACTCCATCCAGCCCTGAGCCCTCTAAATCCCACTGTATTCCATTGTTCGAAAATTAAATTCGAATGTTATATTTCTACAGAAAACTTTGGCTCCCTTCATTAGCTGAAGCGATTATAAAAAAGTCAATGTTTCAGATTTCAAGGGCACCTTTAACAGAAAACTATTAATAAATATTTTTCAAGAATTCTGCATGTATTTGGTACGGATTTCTTTATCTGTACGACGACTAGGATGTGGCCGATTATTTAGTTTTATCTCCACGTCAGGGAAAGTATGCTGGTAACCGGATAAGGAAAATTCCAAACGTTACAACAATGTTTCCTTTAGGCCTTGCAAAGAATTTCGTCATCGATTCTTGGAACAAGAGGTATTCAAGAGGCGGTTCTCGTGCGGCGCCTGCGCATATATCACAGCTCAAAGACCTCACGGTACGATGCTTAACTGCTCAATCTCTTGCAAAAGCTTGCGGTTTCATTGTTACAGATATAAGATGTACAAGATAGCTAAACAAGGATTTTAGATGTAGGGCAGTTGCGTCATGAAGTGGGTAGCGCTATTGTTTTTTGGTCTAAGGTACTATTTTGGAGTTTTTTAGTTTACCCAGGTAAGATGTTTTCTGCAGTTCTTTATTTGAAAACTTTATCGAAACACCTTTACAAAAATCTGTATCAAAGAGCAGACTGACTGGTATTTCCAATACTGGGTGGATGGTGAAAAATTAAAGAAGATGTAAAATATTAAAAGACTACAAACCTAAGACAAACATTTATAAATATAAAATACATAGATTTCAAGAATATATGTTATATTTGAATTGGAAATATTGAGTTGAATATGTATGTTACATAATATAATGTGCATCAGTAGCTTTCAGGCAGTGCTCTGTGATGTTTTTATTGAGTTACAGAACATTGCAAATAATAAAAATAAAAAATTTTAGTAAGAAAATGGAGACATTTATGTAAATACAGAAAACAAACAACTTCCCTAACAAATTTATTTAAAGAAGATTTTTCAAAGAAGCATTTTGAAACTAGGTGGTTAGATAACTCGTTAAGTGTGAGTCATACGCATTACCATTATCTTCTGTTACTTGTACAATCTGTATTTAATGAACGTAAAATGTCTCTTTCGTATTAGTGATTTATCTATTCTATTCCTTGCTTAGTATTGTTAGGACGATGGGTGCTATGCGTGGACTACGCGTTACTGTTGCGCTTTACAAATTGTCCTCAAAGTGTCTTATAAAATACCTTCGAAATCAGTGTGTTGATCAATGAAAATGCCACTACGGATACTTGATTTAAGGTTGGATATGGCTGTATAACCTGTGTATAAATAACCTAAAGGTCAATCTGAAAGTAACGTAGCGCTCATTGCCCTATGCAATCAATAATACGGTATTGTGTTAGAACCGCGAAATTGAGAAAACGGGAAATGATAACTCTACCCAAAGGAAACCACAGTGTATAACTATACAATTTCTATGAAATGCTCAATTTTTATAAGAGAACCAACCAGCTAATATAGAACGAGTTTGATAAACTATCGCGTGTACGTTGCAATTGACTGTACGGTGAATTATCGTAGACGTAATCGATTTGTTCTACGCGTTTCATCTAATTCAATCACATCGCTATATACATTATTGTGCAAGATGAAGCAGGAGAGAAACACAAGTATTAGTATTGACATTTGAGTCGATTGAGGTAAGAGGCTTGAGTCTGCGAAGTTGCCAAACAGGTACTTGTATATGTTAGCAAACAGTTATGTCATCGAACATAGGTAAAATTAAAATGTTTTCGGCGTCGATTACTATTTTATACGATATTAGGAAGTTGTCTTGTAGACGTTATTAATGTACTAAAAGTATTTATTAGTTATTCGTATTTATTTATGCTAATATGATTGTGAATAAAGACTATGATAAAATCAATATTTTTGCTTTTTTTTTCAAACATTTAAATTTAAATTTTTTTATAATATCCACCTTCTACAAAGCGAAATACGTTTCAGAATCGGAAACGTTACAGGTTAAGGTAGTAATATTTCTGTGCGATTAGGTATTCGGTATTTGATATGTTCAATTAAAAATGTCTTAAATTCTCTGCAATATGAATTAGCAAACTAACTATGACAAACATAACATTTTATATCAAACTATGCACATGTAGGTAATGAATTAACATGTGAATTATTTATTAAATATTTCTTGTATATCGACGAGGTGTAGCGCAAGTGTAAAAATATGGCACGCAGAGCCGCAGAGTGGGCGAACAATGGCCCCAAATAATGACATGTAATTAGTGACGAATTACACCAACTGTTCGAAGCATCGATAGCGCGCTGTACACTTAATATAATAATTACAGATAGGTAGGTACAATGTATAACGACATTGAAAACATTTCAAAATGCACATCTACCTACGTGTGCGTAAGTCACTTTTATGTTTATCGATAAAATTTACTTGTAGAAAAAAAATTGTGTGTCCATGTCCACTTGAACTGAATTATTTAACAATTTATTGTTAGTGACTACCATTATTAGCACATTAAAAGCGTGTGATGTTTTGACGGTGATAAGATTACCAAGATATTCAAAAACAATTTTGAAATTTTTCTGCTGTGGTTATATCAATACATTTTGTGAGCGCCGCACAAACATCTGTTTATACTGTAACACACATATACTGTACATACATAGGTTTGAACATTCGAAGCTCTTTGCTATTTTTAGCAATCACAACAAGTTGCAGAAGTATTCACTAATAACCAAATGACGTTGTCGTCATTGGCGGCAGTGGAATTTGGCCATGACGGAGGCGGGTTACATTTATCTATTGCAATAATGAGTTGTCGCAGACACATTTAAATAAATTAACGCTACGAGCTCTAAAACCGCCGTATACACGCTACATTCGGCGCGCAGCTCCTGCGGAGTTGCACCCACAAGGCTATCGACTAGCCGCTACTAGAAATCACTTCCAAATACATTGCCACAATACCGCTCACTTCATTATAACACTAAAGTTAAACGATAATGAACTTTGACACTCAATCACATACACTTACGCATTAAAAAATATTAAAAGTCACTCGCGCCAGAACTTGTGAAAGACACTGAGTATGGAACTAAGAAGAAACACTCGACAATATTTTTCGCGGGTCACTGTATACGTGCTGATGTAGTACATACACGTTATCGTAATATAACGTTTATAGGATGTATGTAGTTTTGTTTAAATTGATCACGATATCGATCTATACGTCTGCCCGCGGCGGTAGAGAGGCGGCGTGTACGCAGCAAGCGTACAGTGACAGGCCGCAGAGGCTTAAGTGTATGACAAAGATAAGTGACGGAGGCTCTGGCGCCTAGTTCGTAGCGCCACGAGAGCGACAGAGAGGCAAGAGAGGCTTTGGCGGGAGTCCGGTTACGTATCTTGTACTTGATACGGCGCAGATGAGATCTTTGTAGGCACCAAAGGAGCTTAATTATTTTTAAATACCCTTCTCTTTGAGCCATCCAGCATCTGGGCAAGCTTTAAGTGGAGTACCGTTGCTGTTAACGCCTTTAAAAATTGAATTTGTTATAGGTAGTAAACTCAGTCAATTGGTAAAGTACCACTGCCACACCTTTTTCTACCGTGAATCAACTTATTGTGTTTCAAAAGAGGCGTATGGTTGTCGGTGAATAATTTTAATATAAAGCCATCCAATAGGACCATCATAGTTCTTATGACCAGCAACGCATTTACGAACGACCTCACGTAGGTCTGAGGTACTGTCTGAGGTTGAATATGAACTTTAAGAATTCTAAAACACTAAATGATCCTATAAAAAGGCCCACAAAGCTAGTCTTCAAGATAATTTGCTGAGCTTAGTTAATTACCCATTCTGTACGCTACAGTCTATCAGATCATTGACCGCCCGCTTTAGATCATAGATATATTTTAATTAGGAGATCATTACCCATTATTTTTTGTCAAATTAATGAATAACACAATCAAGTCACATGGTAACGAATTAAATCTGTAGTCATGTTAATGCAAATAAGCAAGGGCCCGTCGGAATATGCGTAACAAATTTGTTAGATGAAGGTTTAAATTTAAGACAAAATAGAAGATTATATTGAATATAAATATGCAAGTGAAACGGTTTTGAAAAAGACCCACTATGATATTAAGTATATGTATTTCATATAGTCACAGAAAGTTACAAATTCTATATAAATGCCTTAAACTAAAATAAACTTTGTTGCATATTTTGGGCATCCTATCACCGCTCCGTCGGAGCTCCTATACATTTGATTTTAAGTCAAACAAATGCTAGTCTAGAGTACAATGATTTATTGCGAAACACACTAAGCAGTTCCTAGATACTAGAGGTCATACCATAGTCGCGTACCGGTTTGTGCAACTCGATGTTCTTTCTAGAAAGTAACGACACTAACAACCAGCGTAACTTCTATACATAATAATGATAGCGTAATACGATGTGCTCTTATCATTACGCGTATGCGTATGCACTATAGATACTTATCTACATTTCTTACATAGATAACGGTTTCTAGTTGTCCGCTTTCCTAATGTTTCCTCCAAAGATAAATATGTCATTTAAACGTGTATTATTTTCACTATTGCTTTAGTTAACTCTTGTTTACTTTTACAATCAAACGGATTATAGTACAGAAAATTCAGAATTATGTATAATTTTATAAATTTCTTGTCTTTATATTTACGTTGTTTAAATTAACTCGAACTTGGTCAAACTACATTACAAAAAGCAGTTTAATTTGAAAATATTAACTCTGGATAAATAGGTAAGTTTTTCTAATAATTTTCTTGGCTGTAGGTATATTATTTATCATATTTAAGAACTTTTTGTATTTTCATAATTCTTAGCGTGCGTATCCTAATTACTTCATTTAAGACAACATTACACTTACTTAACTCTCTTTGTATAAATAATAGTTATCTATGTTTAAAACTTTCAGTCTTTATAACTTTCACGTGCACGAAGTAGCGAGCGAATGTTACAATAATTGAGTCCATTCAAGTATAGGATATATATGTATATACCTGACATAAATTGCTAGAACTATTAACTGTGTATTTTCCAAAATGTTTTGATATACATTTATAGTACACTTCTAACGTAAAGTTAATCAGAAAACGCAACGTAACAAGTTGTTTTAGTAACTACGGCTAATAGATCTTTATGAAGAAAATACAGAGAAAAAATTCCTTAAGTATGTCTTTTGTAAAATAGAATGAATGACTTTTGTACAGAAATGCGATTAGTTCATTCGTAAACAAATATAGTCGTTCACACGGTCATAAAGAACAGTTTTGACAATAGCCTTAAAGCAGGTCTGAAAAGATTTAAGACTACAAATAAGAAACATTTGCTTTCTGAACGTCTGATAGTTAAGAATTTTGTGAAATAATTTTACTTTTTTGGTAGTGTATAAATAAAAGTATTGTTTTTTCTGTTTTAGTGATTCTGAGTAGGTTATTAGGCGCTGATAGTACAAGAGTAGCAATATTACTCATCAACTACCTTCTTCTTATAGAAATGTCTCTCATAATATCAAACTAAATAAAGAAATGAAATTTACACAAAACTTGCACGGTGATGAAGTAGAATAAAAGAGATCGCCTCCTTGGGTAAGGATTATAATTTCTGTTAAATACAAAATTAGGTCCGAGTGTAACAGCTCATCGGCCGCACCTTCGACCACTCTCACCTCGTCTCAATATCGCTGGACACAAACATGTGTGTCAATGGCCTTGTTTTTATCCACTTGATCATTTCACTCACAAAACTCACTACAACTGTGTCAACAGTAGAAACAATTTACAACAATATCATTATACTAAATATCCCCCAAAACTTGCTGTTCTACGTTAAATTAAATGTATGATGATGTCGAGTTTAATTTGCCAATCGCTATTTAATTAATGAACGGGCAAATTGCAGCATTACAAATGAATCGGATTTTGAAGCTTAATTATATAATATTGGTAAGTGTAATTACTTCTAAGTAACAGTAATATTCTTTAGGTTAGTTTCTTTTTATGTAATAAGGTACTTATTTCTGCACTTTGTATTTACTAAAATTACAAGGATATACCATCCTATACCTACAGTCCACAAATTCCGTTAGTTCAATAATTTATTAACATCTATAAATATACAAAAATTTTTTCATTCGTCGAAATTGGACCTTCTCGCTTCACATATACATACATACGTATGTACATATAATATAAAGATATAAAAAATGTCTTTTTTTAAGTTTTGCACACAATATAAAACTGTTTGTTACTAAATACTCATTTCTAACATACCGTTAACGTTTGTATTTCAATTCACCATATACTTACAAGTGCTTTGATTAGCGTACATTTGCACAATTTTGAGAGACGTGATAATTGTAGTTTGGGCGCATCTGTATATTTTACTCGAATTTTACTTACAAGTTAATATGTGGCTATTTTGTTTCAATTACAATAAAATATATAAAACAATATTGGTTTATTTATATCGACTATAGATATGTGTAAAAAATATAATAAATTAGTTTTTGTATGATAACTGAATATGTTAAATTATTTTGTTGAAGTTAAAACTAACTTCATAATAAAATTTGAACGTATCTATTATTTACGATACGAAAATCATTTTCGCAAGCAATCCTTGTACCATATGAATGTGCTGTCGTTTGAAACAAATAGTTATCTAGGCTTTGTTTGTCAGATTCCTTGATTAAAATTAAAATACGTTAGATTCGCAATTCGTAGTAGGTATTGATCTTGCAGCAGAAAAATCACCTCACATTTGTATTGTCTGACTGACCATAATAGGCACAGGGCTTACGAAATGGCCTCCCGAGCCTGATTGCAATTAGAGGCAGTAACACTGCCGGGGATAATGGTCGGAACAATCTCGCATTCCTTCGACTTAATGTTGTACTTCTGTGCCGATATGCCAGATTTTGTTTTATTTTGAGACGTCTCGATTTTGAGCAAAAAGTCAAAACACTTTTACGATATTCAGGTTAGACATCTCATATCAAATCAAAAGAGCGAGCGTAAGTTCTGTATTTTGTTAACGATATAATAAGATAATCGGATTTTCTAATATTAACAGCGAAATTTCTCGATAACCTTTTTATTTGTTAATCTGTTAAAGTCTGTTTCTTATTTGTTTTAAAAACGGTTAAATGTGATTGATATTTATACCTCAAGCAATTCGTGAAACTAAAATTTATGAATAGTCTACCGATCGAATCAAAGTTATGTGATATGCGTTATCAATCCTGTAATTATCATTTATATCTTGGCAATACTATCGACCAGTCACTATGGGTTGAAGGTTGAAGTGCAATAAGCAATAATCTATTTACGAGTACCTATCTATTGTTCCCCACGGTTCGTGTCCATTTACTACGTTATATCCATTAGGTTTAGTTTCTAGAATATACTCTTGCCAATATAACTCATATTAGCTTGATTGTTGTTTAAAAAGTTATGCCTATATCAATTTGACTGGCCTCGTGGTCTAGTGGTTAGCGAACCTGACTGCTAAACGGGAGGTCGTGGGTTCGATTCCCACCTAGGACAAATGTTTGTGTGA
>DWNH01001135.1:0-12086 GCA_018249895.1 Tiana niger
GTCCATGGTACCCACGACACAAGATCCTAGAATCTTACTGTGGGGCTATGAGTGTGAAGCGTTATTATTATTATTATTTATTATTATTCTTCCGAAACACAGTAAGAAGTGAACCTGCAACTCTTAAAGTTGATTATTAATTAGTACCGTTTGCACCATTCCAGAAGGACAACAACTACCAGCCATACCCGCTGGAGCAGGTGCGACACATCTCGTACCAGCTCATATACAGCGTACTCTTCCTGCACGACAACAAGCTGACGCACACCGACCTCAAGCCCGAGAACATTCTGTTCGTCGACAGCGACTACGAGGTCGCCACTGTGTACAATAGTTCTAAGAAGGTGTGTTGCTTATTGTCTGTTGTAGCTTGTGTTTGTTAGTGGAGTACCGAGAGAGTTTACTATATCATGTCAGGCAGTATCATGTATGTATATCATCAGTACTCTTGTAGACTAGACAGTCTCTTCAATATAATATGTCTCCACCTATAGTTTTTTTAAATTTCACTGTTAACATAGTTTTGACGAATGGTACCAGACACAGGTCAAGAGTAAATATAAAAAAGTTAGTTTTTTGTAACTAATATTTATAATGTCAGAAGTTCTAGTGTACATCCAATTTGATTTTAAAGCAATTTATTGTGTTTCGGAAGAAGGAAGTTGTTGCCGGAGTTCACTAAATACGAGGCGACCATCTTAGTGCTCAGAAGTAGCAAAACATCTATTTGTGATCTCAGAAGTAGATGTCCACGGGTTACAGTGACCATCTAACACCAGGTGGCTTGGAAGCAGCAAACGAGCATCGTTTGCTATTTTAATTCAATATAGAAAGTTCAACCAATAATAATTTACATAACCCAATCTGGAACAGATACCTCCCACTGCCATATTCACTCTTGTTTCTAAATAGACTGAAATGTTCAATTTGCTTACTTTGCCTTCAAAGTATTCTCACAATGTCACAAAAGCTGTGATTAAAAAAAATTATGATTGTACAAAAATGGAAGTTTCACAAAATTATTCATAACTCGTATTCCAGTATTCGTATATCAGTTATTTGGATTTCCATAGTTTTAAAGAAAACACACAGTTGAAGTAAAATAAAGAAACTAAGTAAATTAATTGCTTCATTCTAGTGTATCGTGTTTACTTTAACTAGAACAATAATTGTTAATAATTTTCTACTTGAAGCATTATCTCAGTCTCGTGTTCTATTTTAATTGAACGCGTAACTCGCGTGGTATTTTTATCGTGCTATATCATTATCACGCCGCCGTTGTCAGCCGACGGGAAGCATTCAAACAATTTCGACCAATTAATCTCCCCGTTTTCTAATCTCTCCTCCACAACACTCCTTTGGCCAAGTAATTGTCTGATATTTCAGTTATTTATTAGCCTTCGCTACGACAACTGCAATATATCAACAGCTTAATAGCTCTAATGGACGTTTAGTAACAGCGACCTCCAGTTTTAAATATTTTGCAAATAACCATTGCATTGTTTTCAGAAACATGACCTGAGGCGTGTGAAGCGCAGCGACGTGAGACTAATCGACTTTGGCAGCGCCACGTTCGACCACGAACACCACAGCACCATCGTCTCCACGAGGCATTACAGAGCACCTGAAGTTATATTAGGTGTTTATTTTAACTATTACTTATCGCTGTAATTAGCGTAGTTACGCAATTTTATTGCACGGCCACTGGTTACTGGATAGAAACTTGTTTCGTAACCATTATGCCATTTGAAATTTTTTATTATAATTATTACAGTTGTGAGTTGTAATAATTGTAAATATATTCGTAGCTTATGTAATTAATAAGTACGTAAGCTCAATTGACATTAGACAGGATTTCAGCAAACTTGTATATGCACTACATGGCAAGCACAGATTGACAGTACAGTTATAGCTAATAACTATTCTTAGTTCGTCTGTATATTTATATTTGCAGTGAAAATTAAAAAACCTTATTTGAGGGTAGATTGTTTGAGACATTAACATGCTGCTGCCCGTGTGTCATACACATATTTAGGTTTGAAGAAAAATGTATTCTTATACAAAACATAGCTTCACTTACAATTTGACAGAACGCTTCATACTCGTACCCCCTATAGGTTTTGCGGATCCTGTGTCGTGGGTACCATGGACATACACAAAGACGATTACACTAACACCCAGACCACAACCTAACATCTAAATTCATTATTTAAACTTTTGCCCCGCCGGGAATCGAACCCAGGACCTCTCGAATGGTGGACTGGCATGGTAGCCACATATAATAGCACACAATAATTTGTGTATATTAATATTGTCACACTTTTATTCTAATCATATTGTTAGAAAATATATATTATTCAAATTCAAAATCTATGTTAATATTAAAAATTACATTTTCCTAATAATAAGTTCGTAAAATTGTAATTTCACTGGATAATTGGTTTTATTTTATTAATATAAAAATATGATAAGTGCATATCGGACATTTTAGATGTCTATAATCATCATAAACCCATCATAGTCCCACTGCTGGGCACGGGTCTCCTCTCGAATGAGAAGGATTTAGGCCACAGTCCATAATATTAGCTCATATCTGACTGAAGCCACTGTATCGACAGAACTGGGGTGGTCGCAGCCGTGCGACGTGTGGTCGATAGGCTGCATCATGTTCGAGCTGCACCTCGGTATCACGCTGTTCCAGACTCACGACAACCGCGAGCACCTCGCGATGATGGAGAGGATCCTCGGACCCATACCTTACAGGTAATCAAAAAAAATAACAAGTGTTTACTACTTAAATACTTTATGGAGCTCTTGAATGAATATAAAACGCCTTCCTGACGCTGTTGCTGTGTGGTGCTGGAACAAGAAACTTTGTTCCTCTTATATCCTAGGAACGTCTTCCCTGTTTCATTTTGGAAGTTGCGATCACAACAAGCCGCTGTAATTTTTAACTCTCAAACATCCTCGGCTATCAGATTATTAAGTTCAGCTCAAATGTACAAGCTAAAAATGTCTAAATGAACTTATTGTATGGTGTTTAGGGCGCTCCCAACTCTTAATTTATTAAGTTTACTAGACTACAAGGCGACTAGTGACAATAGCTTTGTATGATTCGTCAATGGCATTTTATTGGCAACAACTATTTCAATGTCCATTTCAATATATGTTTGGTCAAACATGCATTGCTGAGCTCTGCTCCCCAATGTAACTGATAAAATGCTTTATCAACACAAATTAGGGTGTCGAATATTTTCGAACAGTCTACGTGCCCCCGAAATTCTAAATAACTTTTATGAAATGACATCTACGACAGCTAACATGCCATTTGAAAAACGGAAATGCGGTTTTTTTACCGTGCATCATGTGATCGTGCCCTACATACGGGGCGCTATGGGCGCTCTTAATTGACGGGAAATTCCGTATTGGTCACTGACTTTCCTGTTTACAATACAGACATTATTTAATGCGGGAATTTGAAAATCTGTATATACATACATTAAGTTATATTTTGTTTTACAGAATGGCAAGGAAAACTAGGACAAAATACTTTTATCATGGAAAATTAGACTGGGACGACAAATCGTCAGCCGGGAGATATGTTAGAGAAAACTGCAAACCATTATTGGTAAGTTACAACAATTTGAAGTGATTCAAAACAAGTCTGGTCATGGTATACCATGGTATTCAGAAATTATAATAAGTGATTATAATGAAATAACAAATAAAAATTTATTGTTATTTTCAGTATGCAAGTTCAGTTCAGTTCTTCAAAAGAAATGGTAGTAAAATACCAATCACCACATCAATTTCTTTATTAGAAAAGTGTGAAATGTTTCAGTTCACAGGAGTAGCAACGCAACTACAAAGACATTGTCGAATTATAAAAGAAAAGAGAATAGGAATGTAAAAGTATTTACAATAAAAGTCTTTGCGTACGTTACTTGTTTAGGCCCAAATAGTTTTTTTAACCCACATTTAGAAGTTTCGTAAGCACGCTCTTTGTAGATGTCGCGTCATTGTGTCTTGAAACGTAAAACCCAATGCTCGCTTATCGAAGATCAACGTATAACTTACTTTACAATTACGTTCCACAAAAAGAATACGTTTGAATGACTCTTACTAATATTTTTTTTAATAATTCAACTAAATTAAATAAAAGGACAATGACATTCACTTGAAGTTATCTAAAAGTAGTTCATTTCATTGTACTCGAAATGCATATGTTTGAAGATTAAATAAAATATAAAGTGCAGTATACTATTGTGTGGCTGAACTTTTGTTGTTATTATTGTAAAAGGTATTATTATTGAACGAAATTGGAAATGTCCACACACAGAAGTACCAACAAAGCAACAGCGAGGAGCACAGACAACTGTTCGAGCTGATCGCGCGCATGCTGGAGTACGAGCCCTCGCAGCGCATCACGCTGCGCGACGCACTCAAGCACCCCTTCTTCAACAAGCTGCCTCCGCATCAACGGTTAGGTACGTCATGTATATTCTGCAATAAATAACGCTTCACACTCATACCCACACACTAGGCGTTCCCGTGTCGTCTGTGTAGGCTACCATGGACACACACCAAGACAATTGCACTAACACCCACACCGGAAATTCTAAATTCTAATAGAAATACCATGAAGACACACAAAGACAATTAAATTAACACCCAGACCAAGAGCAGAAATATACATTCATTATTTAAACTTCTGCCCTGCCAGGAACCGAAACCAGGACCCTTTGAATGCTAGACCGGCATGGTAACCACTACACCAGTGTTCTGCAAACTTTTTGTATTCAAGGTACATCTACGAAATCGGGAAATTGTAATTAATTTTATAACATTATTAGATAAATTTATATAATAGTTTTTATTGCTATGAAAGTAATGTTACGATAAGTTCATGTTGAGTGAATTTCGCAAAAATCCAATCATTTATTTGACTTTATTTTCTTCCATCCGCCTTTGTAAATTTATGAGGTACATGGTACACCAGTGTGCCTCGGTACACACTTTGCGGAACACTGCGTTACTCCACACGGGTCGTCATTAGATATAGTATCACTATCACACATTATAAGAATATAACCATATTTATGATATATCTTATACTCATCGTTATAAAGAATTAAGGCTCCAGAAATGGAGCAGGTAGTGGTTAGAGTTTACAGCAGAAAGTTTGAAAAGATTAACAAACTTTATTGATAGGAATGTTCACACCGCTCATCCACTGATCAACATCACCATTGCAGGCTTAAAATATTTTAAAATAGTAACTTTGAACATAAGTCATTTATTATTTATTTCTTTATACGTATTATTTACTGTAAAACACGCGCAATTTATATTTTTTCCTACCACACGCCTCAATAATAATTACAAGTAATTTTTAGGGTGGTTGCAATACATGTTTCATACTGCTTTTTATGTTAAGAATACATCTATCTTTCCACATATACTATACCAAATTGTTGAGCTGCCTAACTGATTTTATACTATATCATTCCCTAATGATAAAAGAATACAGTCTTGCTTCTGAAAAACAGTACATCGTGTCATACGTCATAATTGTTTTTCATGTTATATTTTTATATACGGGATTTTATGTAAAAATACCATCATCAATGACAGTCAAGTATCTGTATATTTGACTGTTGATGCCTAATAATTTATAGGGTACTAACATTAAGTATTTTATAAAATGTACATAGTAAAATTATTTTATCTAAAACATGATGAGAAATTTATTTACTGTATCCTTGTATGGACTCAGCTTAGTGGGAATTTACGTTATAAATCTTACTAAAATGAAAGTAAAAATAATTTTAAAAGTCACAAGGGTGTCACACAACACGTGCTGACAAATAACAAATTGATTACCTTTTTAGTTATTTTCTGGAAAGTAATGGTCAAATTGTTTTCTAGAACGTTTGTTCCATATTAATGATAAATAGGAAGTTACAGTAGTATTTAATATGAAGGCAGTTCAATGACGTAGCCATTTGATGATTGTGTTGCTGCAGTGATGTGATGATATTAATTGTTTGTTATAGGGCACCAGTTCACAAGGTCGTCGTTTATTAGGTCAGGCCTTTTTGTCGTTGTTAGATGCTTTCATGAGAGCTTTAACTTTGTTTCCTTTCTTTTATCTAGTTAAACACATAGTATTACATGGCACTTGCAGTTTTATTTGGTTTATTTTATTGTGTTGTCAGTGTGCAGTAATTGTTGCGCTTTCCAAATTTATAATTTGTCAATTAACCTTCTTTCTTTTCAATTTATTTTGATTTTGCCTTTTGTATTATGATTGATATACATTTGTTCATAACATTTATGTATTATGTTTTGAATGTTTTTCACTTGAGGTAGTATTTTTCTGAAAAAATGCTTCTGTTGTAGTTTTACATAAATACCTTAATGTATTTTACATTAAAGCACATACATTTATTTGGAATACCTTAATCTAATATAAAAACTGTCAATCCTAAATTAGTTTTGTGTCCATATATGTATAAGTAGAATAAAAAAGACTTAAATATTAAAATAATATTGTCGATTACTTATTTCCAATATGTATTGAGGTGAGATTTGACGTCAGAGTCACATACTTATTTAGTAATGCATTGCAGGCAATGACCGCAACCGGTGCAACGGTGAGAGTTCGACGTCCCGCGAGCGATCGCACTCGCTCAGCAGATGAGGGACTCCGCGTCCGCCGCGCACCGCCCTCTGCCCCCGCGTGTTCCGCGCCTCGCCCGGCCCAGCCCGCGCTGGTCTGCCCGGCCCAGTCCGCGGTGGTCCGCCCGGCCCTGCTCACGGTGGTCCTCCCGGCCCTGGCTGCGGTGGCCCGCTCCGGCCCGCCCTGGCCTTGCTAGAGACTACGGCCGATAATTCGCGCTCACTGCGTCATCCAGGATGTTAGTTACCCGATCAGTGAATGTGCTCGCCTTGATCCAAATGGCGAGACAGTGCCCAACGGTGCCCATGGCAGCATATACACTTGAGAGCGACGATGTCCGAAGGTGCCCTGGCACGCGCCGGGCCGAGCGGGGCCGTGCATGCGAGGTGTGGCCTTGTTAGGCCGCAACGTGTAAAACTTGTACATTTTGTTGTAAATGAAGTGATAAGTGATATAATTATTTTGTCGGACATTGTAATCTAGGTAATATTTTGTTGTGAATCGGTACTTCTCAATTTGTATTTATAAAGAAACAATATTCGAAATAAAGACTGTCAGTCTTATATTGCCTTTTATTTATCAGGGTGTCCGCTTTCTGGACAATCGGGTTAGATTACAAGTCAGGGAAGACCAGAAGGCGTTTCCTTTTAACTACACGATGCTACGAATTCGTAGTACAATTGTACTGTAATAAATTATTGCACTGTCTTTCAATTGCACCAATTGTACAGTTAAAAAATAAAAAATTTGAAGGATTTTATGAATCATTTTCCTGTAAAATTCATGAATATACGTAGATGAATACGCGTTACAAAATGAATATTATTTTGGTTGTATTAGTGGGCGAGACGATGTAAAAGCCACCTGTTGTACAAATTCATAATTTACGCTATAGTTTCATAGTTTAGCAAGAATGAAGATAATGACAATGATAGATGCCTAGTGGTTGAAATTCGGCCTACCATTCCGGTAGGTCCGGGTTCGATCCCCGCACGCACCTCTAATTTTTCGGATGTTATGTGCGTGTTATACAATAAATTATCTGTTACGAAGGTGGGTCGGATGGCCAACTTTACATACAGTTTAATTATATTGATGTGTTCACACAGGTTTGCTTTCATAAATTTTAATCAATAATTATATCGTGACTAATTTGGACAGAAACATTGCCTCGAGCACGGCTTGAAAACAGAAGAACATCTATTATTCGACATTCATCTTCCTTTTTAGGAAATAGTGCTAGATACAAGTATCAACTGCCAGTACTAAATTAACTGTCGCTATTAACATTTGTATATGACGTAATTATTTGTATCTGTGCCTGTAGAATGGTAACACTAGGTATGCCACACTGGAAATTTTCAATGTGTTACACAATGCCCGCTGTATGGTTGCATTTAATGGATTATTTTATTTTAACTTGCACAATTTATTTCGCAGGAAATTCCTCGAATTTTCTATAAAAGAATTTAGAAGTTAGTACAATTTTGGGGTGATTGATACTTAAAAAAACTAAGTTTGATAGTTTGAAATATATTTTATTAGTTTATAAATATTCGCATACTTATCAACAACAAGCTTCCGTAAACAAGTCATTTTGTTGTAGTAAAAGTTGAAAAAGAGAACACAACTAAAATAAAGTAAAAATAAACTATTGTATTCATACATTTAAAATAAAACATAACAGTAATAACTTTTAGAAAAGTAATTCTAATTATCGAAGAAAATATTGACAAAACATTTTAGAAGACATTAAATATCTATAGTTTTATATCACGTTTTTAGAGGATAAATTCCACCTTGAAGCGGCTATTAACCCTAAAACTAAACAGATAAAATCATTCAAATAAATAGTTCTTAACCAACTAGCTATTTGCAAGTAATTTTTGGAATGTGTTATTACAAAAAGTACGCTAAGGAAATCTTTGTAACGTAAATAAATTCAAATATCTCAAATACATTATGTATGATTAATGCCATTTTAGATTGCCTGTGAAATTAATCACTAAAATCAGACTAAAAAGGTGCCTCAATTCAGTACTTTTGCTCTTTTAGTGATAACATAAAGAATGCAAGCACCTTATACGATAAACAATTAAATAAAAAATACGTGTCCAGCCTCAATAATTTCAATACTAACATCAATAAGTAACAATTACTTCATCATAACCTTAGCCCTTAATAGTAAAAAAAAGATAGTAAAACCACTGCTAAAACCTGAAGTGAATTCCATCAATATTTAAGTACCTACACATTAACCCTAACGAGATTATTCATAGATTTTAAAAATCACAAATACATTTTAATCCTAAAGCAGGTATATTTTGACGGATGAATTGAAATATAACTAACTACGTATAATAATTTTAAGTACAATAAGGTTATAAGATTACATTGAAATTTATTCATAAAAGCTTAAGCCGTTCTTAATGAGCCAGTATTAAGGAGTTAAATACTTTAAAACGAGACAATCATATTTCATTTTCCGAATAGGTTATAAGTGTTGTCTTAAAAATTTAGTAATTTCAAGTAAGTACATATTTCCTTATTAATGTGTAATTCAGATATTAACAACATCACTGACTACAATTGGAGGCGATGGTTTCTTTTACATTATGCAGAAAATGTCAGCAATCGTTTTGAGTTTTAAACAAATTATTATTGTACTGCAATATCTTTTATATTATATCAATCGACGAGTATGATTAGGTGGCAGCTTCCAATGTCTATTTGAGGTCCAGGTCAAGTGTCAGCAGGGTGTCGGGCAGCTCATGTCAGTGTGTTGGCATTTCTCGGCACGTGTTAATGCCGGTCAGCGTGTGTCCGTGTCGCGTAGTATGGGCGCGTGTTGCTGTGTGTGGGCGAATGTTACCGTGTTCGAGCGTGTGTTGCGGTGTGTGTGGGCGTGTCGGCTACATCAGGCGCACATGCGGCTGGTCGTCGTGCAGCGTGGGCCAGGCATAGCGCGGCGGCAGCGCCTCTCCGTACCGCACGTCGTACATCTGCGCGCGGATGAACGCTTCCGTGTCCAGCGGCTGAGGCTGCACAGATGCTTTACCTGTACAAACGATATAGACCTTTATATGAAGAAAACATAAATAAAAGATGGTTTTACCTTATGTACTTTCGCCTAGTAAGAAGGCGTAGGTAAGCAGTCAATTTTTTCTCTAAAAGATGAAGTCGTACAAAGCAGAGACATAACTTAATTATTAAATTAATTATTAATGCCTACCTCTTTGATACGCGTGTTCGACAACCTTCTTGGCGATCTTAACGGAGCAGTACTGGATGTCCTCCAGCGGCGGGTACAAGCTGCCGTGGTCCAAGTTCTCCTGTGATACAATCTCCGCCAATGCCTGTTACAATGTACGTAGGTGTTAAGCCTTATAATAGTAAAGTTGACTGTCGTACTAATTTCTTATGATAACTTTAGCTGGAGCCTGTACTGTGGCCAAAGTATTTAAGTTTTTCACAGTATCCAGTTTGAAGGAGGGGCCTGAACAGATCGTAACGTAACATAAAACGACCTCGCAGATGTCGCTACGAACCTCGGCGGCCAGCAGCATGAAGTCCTCGGTGAGGTCGATGATGCCGGCGCAGATGATGCCGAGCGCGAGTCCGGGGAAAATGTAGGCGTTGTTCCCCTGCCCCGGCCGCAGCACGCGCCCGTCCTTCGTGCGGTAGTCCGGGAACGGGGACCCCGACGCGAATATTGCCCTCTCCTGATAATCAAATAGAAACATTTCGTAGATCACACTTTTTGTTGTGTCAAACCGAATTTTTTTATTATTGAATAAAAGTACTAAATGAGTGTGCAGGCCACCTGTTAAGTGGTCACTGCAAGTCATGGACATCCACGTGCAACTTCAGGCAGTACCTTAGTCCTACCTGAGATCACAAATATACGCGTTGCTACTTCTGAGGACTAAGATGGTCGCCTCGTATTTAGTAAACTCCGGCATCCACACCCTCTTTCCGAAGCATAATAAATTGCTTTACGATAGAATTGGGTGTGGCGGTGGTACCTCCCCGAGCGGCAGCCTACCACTTATTAAAATATCTTCGACAATCACGTTTAAGAATCAGTTATAGAATTTTCTTCTTACTTTTACCAGTGCTCAGATGATTAGTTTAGAAAGTTGCTTTCTGCATGTTTGCTCTGTTACTTAGGAAGGGAACGTGTGCCGAAAACTAAAGATGCGTTAAAAGTAACACACAATTCTAGTACTCCTACACTTGTTTCTTGTCTTTTACATTCTTACTTATGTTATTTATTTTATAAATTTATTTGGATAGCTCATACACGGTCATCTGAGCAAACCAATTCCAAACTTGGCAGAGCCTGTACTATGGTAATAAAAAAACTGATAAACATTCACACATACATATACATACAAACATATATGTATGTTTAAATAAGTACATAGTTATATCATCTTCATCACCAACCCATCATAGTCCCACTGCTGGGCACGGGTCTCCTCTCGAATGAGAAGGATTTAGGCCACACTCCACCACACTGGCCAAGTGCGGGTTGGTTATATAGATAGTAATAAATAAAAACATAACGCTTCACACTCATAGCCCCACTAAGATTCCGTGAGTCGTGGGTATCATGGATGTCCACACAGAGACAATAACACCAACAGGAACAAAAATCTAAATTCATCATTGAAACTTCTGACCTGTGGAGAATCGAACCCAAGACCCCTTGAATGGTGGATCGGCAAGGTAACTACTACATCACACAGGTCAACAAGATAATTTTACACCCAGACAGGGTGGGAGTAGAACCCACGCCTTCTGTCGTCGTTCGACGTCGTCCCTATTATTGTCCCACTACTGTGAACTAGTCTTCTAGAACTATGGATAAATAGAACAATTATCTCCTTAAAAACGTATAAATTGACCGCTTTTTTTATATATGACGTGTCATAAAACATTTCTTTTAAATGCATACATCACGTGACAGTGGTAATGAACGTGAAAATGATATAGCATTTTGTTGAATGACATACCGATTCATCATTACACATAACGGTTACTGGCAGGTTAATTGAAATGAGGGATACTTAAACGAAGTTTATTAAGTAATAATGAGTCCCGAATTATTACACAATCAATGTTTGACGTTCATTTGTTCTAAAAGAAAGTTTTGTTACCGTTTATGTTTGTTTAGTACCTATGTAAGCTAAATTTAGGTACTCGAGGAATTGTTTTTAAGAGAAAAGATGTTCCTTTAAAACATTTAGCTTGAAGAATATCCTTGCCATCTTTAAGACGTGACTCCATTTTTCCGTCCGTGATCCGGGCTGTGTTCTGAAGGATCTGGAAGTTATAAAATATGCAAAAATAAAATTGCAGTAAAGGATGTTGAACGATGTTTGGCCAACTTTAACATTTC